>MU123766.1:0-172244 GCA_014904935.1 Melanogaster broomeanus | reverse complement strand
AAAGGTCAGTATCATCCCTCGTGCTGCGCAAATATCTGATTGCAAATGTCTTCAAGAACGCTTGCTCGGTCTCGGTGGCGGAAGGGATGACGCTTTCAAGATTTCGCAAAGCGATTTTTTCGTTGTCGAAGCAAAACCTCGGCAGTCGAGTGATGTTAGCGCCCTTGTTTCATCTATACCTGAAGCCGTTGCTCAAGCCGTGGCATTGCAACAAACGACTCGGTCCGTAATGTCGCTTCAAGCGGTGGTTTCTATTGAACCTTTATTTTTTTGTTCAGCCGAACCGAAGTGCGATTTTGCCTCTCCAATGGACAGACGTGGATATTCTTCATCCTAAAACCCAAGACTCTTGAGTGGCCGGGCGGCGCCCTTGGGTGGTCATACTATGAATCCGCCACCCGCCAGCTCGGGAGAGAAATGCTGGGAAATTCGAGGCATTGGCACTGGGAGAGCGTTATGCGAGATGGTTCAGTTGGCTCTCGAGTGGGTAAGTTCATTCATCCCCAGATGCACGATGTGGTGCTTATGACCGACAGTTGGTACCCTCAGCTCCCGAGCTGTATGAACTTTTGGACTAGAGGAAGATGTATCGAAATAGTCCATGAAGAAACAGTAGAATCATGAGGTATGTACGCTCAAAGCGATTGGGTCCTGGGAGACAGACTCTCCCCAGTTACCATTAGCTGACCACACCTCTGCCACCTCTGGTCCCTCTTCTTGGTCTGGCTTGCGCTTATTGACCCCCACGGAGAGCGACACAATTTTTATGGCGCTCTCCTCGTTCGACCACTTGTAAGGGTCTGTCAGCGTGTCCGAAAATATTGGGCACTCCGAATACGGTTTACGGTAGTGCGGGCCAGAAGGTCCAAGTCCTGTCTCAGCTGTGCGATAAGATTTAAAGAGCATCGAGCGCATCTGGGCTCCAAGCCAGTGGTGATGGATCTTCAGTTTCCTTAAAAGATATTTTTTGGTCATTTCAAAAAACCACCACTCTTGTGAAGTGGCTCTCATCTCTGTGGTGTTGGCATGGCAGGCCCGCACTCACACGTAAAACCTAGACAACATCGTCGCTCGTACAGCAGCGAGTTGTCCAGATTACTTGTCCGGATATTATTGGCGTAGTTGGTGCAGTAAAATAAGCTGTCGCGTGAGCGAGGACTTGCCGGACGTGTACGATGCGTGCCTCAGCTGCAACTCTTCCACGAATGCTATGATAAGGGGACTAGATTTGGACTGTATTTTGGGTGATGTTTGTGACATATATGCGAGCTTTGAACATAGGGGCGTGGCAAATGATAAATCTGGAACTAGAAAGGTCTCCAGGACATCTGAAGTCGCAAGGGATTACAGCAAGAGCGTGAAGTCGATTGCACATAGGGCTGATTGGCGGGCAGGAAGGAAATGCCCATCCGCGAGGTGTGATCGGCTCGGAGCACTGGAGGTTACATGTAATTCTGACTAATTTGATGTAATTCAACTTATGTCGGAAAACTTACATGCGTCTGGTCTCGACTCACCAGACTATGTTATGGTACGGACAAGTCTTTGGATATGTCCTCAACGCGTTCCGCTCGCTGGCTAGTGGCTCGCCCTCCGAGAAAGACTACGCATCGTACCGTAACCGGACGTATGCACCGCCGAAGGAAGACCCCCTCGGCAAGTTGGAAAAGATCCTTGACCTCATCCTTGATGGGAGCGGGGCGAAAAGGCAGTGTGAATATTCAATTTCCATGGCTTTTGATGTGCACAAGGACTCAAGGGGCACTTGTTGGCTGGATTTTCCGAATCCCGACGGACGCCCCTTCTGAGTCAGCTTCTCGGCTCGCGACACCCCTTTCGCTGCCGCTCTGCCCCCCAAATTTCAGCCAAATTTACCAGACCGTCTATCGACCACTGCATCGGCTTTGCCCCATAGTGCGGTTACTGCTCACTGATCAATGATCGTTGCGATATGTAGCCATCATGGATTTAACCTCCAAGACCAAGACGCAACCCAGTCTTCAAGATGCCCGAGTCGACTTTTCGAGGATGCGAATGGCCTTGGCTTGCCTTTGAGGAATTGGGTAGTAATCCTCCACTACTGCTGGAAACAACAGCTCATGGAATACATGAGCCGACAATTCGGCTCTCCATTCTCATATTGCAATAGTCTGAGGAAATTTCCGACAAACGGTCATCGTCTGACCACTGGCCATGTACCAGTTCGTCTTCGGGTCATTCTCCGACTTAGTAGCCGTATTAAAGTTGGACAAGGTTCCTATTTCACCATGCACTACCGACTTGCGTCTCCACCAAAGAAGCCTCAAATCCATGGTCTAGTACATAACCAGCCGCAAGCCATCAAAGTTCTTCCACTCCAGTGTTCATTTCAGTGGTAGTGCAGATGTTGGCCTAGCTGGTTTGGAACTAGTGCTCCATGTTCGCGTCCGTCAGCAGATCACACAATCGGTCAGGCTGTCTTTTCCGTCATACGCTACTTCAACACGACTAGACCACTCCTGCTACCGAACTGTCGCTCAGTTGTGCTGCCATATAGACTTAAGTACAGCCTGTTATGAGCTCCATTTGCAACACGCACTTTACATCTATACCAACTGACAGATTGATCTCGCGATGTTCTGCCTTTCCTGTGTCTCCAAGTCTTCCGTGGAGGCTGGTAAACCTCATAGAAATTCAGCTGACGATATATCTGCGCCACCCAGCCCCACAACCACGGAGACAGAGCCGCCAGAGGGTGGTCTAGAGGCCTGGTGTACGGTGCTCGGGTGGTAAGATCATCAGCTGCTGACGTTAATCACCGTCCACATATTATCGTTACAGCTTTCTTGCACAGTTTTGCGGGTTTGGGTGCGTGAACCACAACTAATGCGTCCATTGATCCTTATGCTTCAGTAGATACACGAATGCTTTCGGCGTTTATCAAGGTAGTTGTTGCCGTCATAGGATTGTCTTGCTAGCTCTGATAAGATCACGAACCTCACGAACAGCTTTCTACACTCAGAATTACCTGGCGAGCCATAGCTCGTCAGCCATTTCGTTAGTATGCGTTATCCTTCTGCATCACATTTCTCATCACTATGTTCCCTAGATGGATTGGAAGCGTTGCTACGTTTATGGTGACGGGGATAGGGCCTGTGTGCGGGCCCCTTTTCGATCGAGGATATTTGTGAGACCGCACTTTCTGCCCTGCAAACACTCTAATCAGTGTCGACAGCTACCATGTGTACATCAGTGGTGCTATCCTGCAATCGTTTTCCATCTTCATGTTATCCTTTGTAAAGCCAGGGAACTATTACCAGGTACAGAACCCAACAGACTCACTGCTTGTACCAGCGCAGCTCACACAAAAACTAGGTCTTGCTTGCCCAAGGGCTCGGTTCTGGTATTGGACAAGGACTGATGTACCTGCCCAGCCTTGCTGTTCTGTCACATCATTTTAATAGACGGAGAACGGCTGTGATGTCCATCGCTGTCTCTGGGGTTGCACTCGGTGGCATCGTGCATACCATCATGTTGAATCAGCTCCTGAACGGCTCTGTTGGATTCCAGACGGGAGTACGCGCGAGCGCTGCCTTTATCAGCGGATTGTTATTCCTCTCGTGTCTCCTAGTGCGTCCGAGGTATGGATCCACGCAAAAGACAACATCGGTGAATTTCTACAAGGCAACAAGGAAGTACCTTACGGAGGTGCCTTCGCTTCTGACAATATTTGGGTAAGATAACCGTACTCTTCCCTCCGGGTCAATGCTGCTCACCCTCATCTCACCTCTAGTTTCACGTTGTTCCTAGCCAGTTACTTGTATCCTTTCTTCTATTTCCAAATAGATTCCCTTAGCATGGCCTTAGTACATCTTTTGCTTTCTACTCTGTGAGTCTCACCCCCCATATTATGGCAAAGGATGGCTGACAGCGGACGATCAAGGTGGTCATGATCAGTGCAGGAAGCTTCATCGTCGCTTCTGCGCAGTTCTCGTGACGCCCTTCATTGGAATAGTCGACCTTACGATTGTAACTACCGTCGTATGCGCCATATTAATCATTGGTATGATCTGGCTCGGTACGGTTGTTAGTGTTGTGGTATCGGAATATTATATGGACTGTTCTCGGGGATGAGTAAGTGTTGTGCTGCATCATAGTTTGCACAATATTGATACGATGATGCCATCGCGTTGTGACCTTTGACTTGTAGATCTCGCGATGACGGGTCCGATGCTGGCGCTTACATCAGATCCGGCAGAGTTAGGGTGTGTGTGACTATCCCTCCATATTGCCAGAGACTCGGTAATGATATTCTGTAGGGTGCGAATGGGAGTCGGTTTTGCGATCATAGGTACGTCTTTTCTTTCACCACAGCCATGAAGATTGACTCGATTCGATACATTTACACCAAGGTTTCGGTGGTCTACTCGGTCAGTCCTCGCGATTTAACTGTCCCTGTCACTCCTAGCATCCCATCGGCTCACCACCACGACGACAATTTCGTTTTCGGCATTACTCGTACAGGATCCCCAATCTGTGGTGCACTTCTGACAAGTCGTTATATCTGGTGGGCACCTGCACTTTTCTGCGTGGTACGTCTTTTCGAGTTCCACGCGACGTGGTGCTGTGAGGAGCATGGTTGTTGCTCACATTCGAGTTCCTTGCAGGCGATTGCATTAGCGGCGGGGCTCTTCTTCGTCGCTTTGCGTGTCGTCCTCTTTCGCACTGTGCCCAAGGCTAAGAATGCAGTCAAAGAAGTTGTCGCATGAACGAGGACTTGGCGGACGTGTATGATATGTGCCCCAGCTGCGACTCTTTTACTTGAGCAGGATCATGAAAGTCGCGAGGTCTGAGGCTTGTCAATAATAACAAACAATTGGACTTTACAGTACCATTACATAAGCACAGACCGACACTTGTTGCTTGAAGGCTTTGAACTTTGAAGCTTGAAAGCTGTACTGACTCTTCATTGGTAACAACGCCAGTCATTGGTATTCATCGGAGGTCCTCTCTCACTCGACCCGTCCGCGTTCTCGCACGTCACTCCGTTTCCGCTCCGTGGGTCCTTCCCGTGAACATTAACCACCAAGACACAAAAACGCGACCCAGTTCTTATAGATGCCGTGGCTTTGGCCTGCCCCTGAGGAATTGAATAGGAAACCCTACTATTGGACAGGTTCGCCGACGTTCGTATGAAAGAATGGGAACACAACAGCTCATGGAATAGATGAGCCAAACGATTTCGCTCCATGTCATACATTGCCAGTAGCCTGAGGGAAATCTCCAACAATCATTCCTCGTTGACCACTGGCCACGTCATCCAATTCGTCTCCAGTTCACTTTCCCACTTAGTAGCTATGTTCGAGTCACTTCTTGCCGCTCGTATCGCGACGCTCCAATCATCTTACCATCCCAATACCAAATCACAGTGTGTCCATCTCCCGCGATAAGCCATGGGCTCACACCACGATACACAAAACGAAATTGCGGTCTACAAGATGCTCGCCGTCGGTCTTTCGAGAGGATGAGAATGGCTTTGGAGACCTCTACCGTCTTAGAGGAACTAGATGGATTGAAGAAACTGGCAAAGAAATGGATTCCACCATTGGAGCATGTCTGCGCCTTGGAGAAAAATCCTTCGGTGGCCCAAAAACAAAAACGTTCGTGACCCCTCTCCAACTTCAGGGGCTTGCCTATGATCTCCTTACACCAGTTTGAGCGCGGTCTCGCATGGACTATCCGCATGCTATGCTCTTCACGAAATCGCACGCTGCAATCCTTCCCGGGATTGGCGATCGCATCCGGCGACGGTGTCCAATCACATGCGTGGAGTGAGATATGATGCAGGTTGACCGGGAAGTGTTAGATATTCGCCGTGATAAATACCGAGACGGTTTGGATATGTAATAAAGGTCAGATCATCCCTCGTTGCAAATGTCTTCTATTCAATAGAATGCTTGCTCGGTCGCGGACGGACACGCCTTCAAGATTTTGCAGGCATACTTTTTTTCTTCGTCGAAGCCCAAAACTCGCCAGTTGAGTGATACGATGTTGGCGCCCTTTGTTTCATCTATAGCTGAAGCGTTGCTCCAAGCCGTGCTTTGCAACAAACGACTCGGTCCATAATGTCGCTTTGGCAGTGGTTTCCATTTGAAAACCTGTTCTTTCTTTTGCAAGCCAAACAGAAGTGCGATTTTTCCAAGACGTGCGATATTATTCATCAACTCTGAGACTTCGGGGCAAACATACTATGAACTCCGCCTCCACAGCTTGGAGAGAAACGCTTGGGAAATTCGGCGCTGGCCACCGTAGAGCGCTTATACGAGATTTGCCAGTTGGGCTTGAGGGGTCTGTCACATCGTTTCAATCGACGGGAGCGGCCGTAATGTTTCTGGGCTTCACGGCATCCGCATGACCATCATGCTCGGTTGATTCCAATCATTAGACAGGGCGAACGCGCGAGCGTTGCCTTTCTTCAGCACATTTTTATTCTCTCGTCTTCCTAGTGCGTCTCAGGATGGATCCACGGCAAAGACAATGTCGGTACTTTTTGGAAAAGAGAAGAAGGTTTAACAGGCCGTACTTCGCTTTCTGACGAAATTGGTAGGATAGCTAGATACTCTTCCCTCCGAAGTCGGATGCTGTCATCGTGATCTTCCCTCTGGTTTCACTTTGCTTCAAGTCCGGTTACCTGTATCCTTTCTTTCTAACTTCCAAATAATTCCCTCAGAATGGCCTTTGGTATCCTCTTTTTCCTTTACTCCTTGACTCTCACTCCTTCCACTTATGGCAAAGGAGGCTGACAGCGAACGATCAGCTGGTCATTCATCAATGCGGAATGCTCTCACCAGCCCGCTTCTCGGCAGGCTCCTGATTCCCCTTCATTGGAATAATTGACATAACGATTGTGACTAGCATGGTATGTAGCATGATTGATCGTGGTACCGATGGTATGATCTGGTCTGTACGTGTGTTAGTGTTTGTGACTCATAATATTATTACGACTGTTTTTCGTGGATGGATAAGTGTTGTGTGCATCCGATTTGCACAATATTAATCGATGTCCCATCGCGGTTCTAACTTTTGACTTGCAGATATTGCGATGATGGCTTCCCATGGCTACGCTACATCTGATCCGGAGATTAGGTGTGTCATTTACCCCTCCATTTGTTGCCGGGACTCTGTGATGATATCCTACTAAGGTGCAAACGGGATTCCGTTCTGTGATCACAGGTATGTCTTTGCTTCTTCACGGCCATGAAGATTGATTCGATTCGATACAATCTACACCAAGTTTCGGGTCTACTCGGCGAGTTCATCGCGGATTTAACAGGTCCCATCCTCCTCAGCATCCCCATCGGCTCCACCATCACGACGACAAATTTCTATTTGGATTACTCATCAGGGATCCCCAATTGCGGCGCACTTTGACAAGTCGTTACTATTTCGGTGGCGCCGCGCTTTTCTGTTGGGGTAGGTCTTTCGAAGTCCACGTGCTGTGGTGCTGTGAGGAGCGTGGTTGTTGCTCACATTCGAAGTCCTTGGCAGGCGATTTGATGCTAGTGTCGGGACTCTTCAGGCTGGAGATCAGTAAAAGGAGTCGTTCGCGTGGGCGGGGACTTCCAGACGTGATGGTACCTGCCCCAGCTTGCGACTCTTAGACGAAATGGAACTCATATAGAAACAGACACACTGAAGAAAATCAAGGAACGATTGGGCTCTCTGTTACTGATACCCATGCAATCATGATCCACGAATACTATGATGGGCAATTCGTTAAATCTGGAACTATAGGGTTCTCCCGGACATCGGGGAAGTCAGCATTAGATATACTACATCCAGCAAGAGCGCGAATTCGATTGTACGTAGTCTGATTGGCGGCGGATGTGGTCTGTTCTTCCTGGTCTTCGTTATGCGATCGGTCCTCACTCACTGTCGCTACCACTTCACTTGCGACTGATAACGCTTCCCTGCAGGACTAACTTGAACTCCGAGCGAACATTTCACCACATCGCACAAACCCTCTGTGATCTCCATTTTGTCCTTGATCCTGCTTCTGGACTAGCCCTAATAGTCTCACACAGGATTTCGTGGAGGCGAAGGATCACGAACAAGTTTTAAATTTAGACTTTGTCAATTTACTGCTATGAACGTTGCAATGTTCGCATCGAAGCCGGCCCTAGTACGGGGGGGGGAAAAAAAAAAATCACCAACGTAAATTCGGTTCGCGTCAGCCGCGGCATGGGTTCCGTCGATATCCCATCAGATAGCCTCACTTTAGACCTCTGGGAGTTCGACTTTTCGACAAACCGCAGAGACCTAAGCCAGAGTCGAATGGGTGTGAATAATCCATGCGCATAATCGTTAGTACCTATTTGCGGGCTAATGGGTAGCTGAGGCTACTCCATTACTGTTGGGAAGACTCGCCTGCTTTCAAATGAGAGAACGTAAAATATTAATGACGGGGACGGATCAATGCGTCTCTCGACCTTAGTGGCTGTGTCGATCCTTCGCGCTCGTATCGCGACGGTTCCAACCACCGAGAGTACACAAACGGAAAACGCAGTCGGACAAGGTCCCCACTGATTGCAACCAGCCTCTTAAAATAAACGTGGGCAACGTTCTTTCGTTCTTCGTATGTGGTGCAGTGGCGGACCCGCAACGGCGGCGGCCGGGGCGCCGCCCATCAGGAAAACGAGGAAAAGACGATGTCTTGCACGATGGGGTAAGATGAATCGCATCTCTGGCATATAATTCCTCGTTGCTTGATTTGTCAAAACCCCATTCGTAAGGTTATAATCCATTATGCCTCTCTTCACCGTTTTCCTGATCAGACGCCACTAAACCCTGAAACATTCACTAAATCAGGCGCCCATGGCACGATCCTCTCGCGTCGATGTAAAATCACTTCACTTCCCTCAGTAAATGCTGCCAGATGCTTAGACGCTGCTCGTGGTTTCCTTTTGAACACGCACCCTGCATCTATTACCAACTGAGGATTATCTTTCGCAATTCTCTGCCTTCCGGATGTCTCCCACTTCCTTGAAGGCTTACCAATTGTCGAACTGATTCCCGATTTATTTGTTCGCAGACGATCAGCAATCTATGAAGGAACGCATCTTTGCGCCGAGGGGGTTGCGAAGAGATTCGATGATGGACTGCCTAGAGTCCCGTAGAAGCTCGTCAGGATGATGATAACGTCGAATCCTATCGAAGCTTGAAGATGTGTCGTCGTGTACAAACCGATAACGAATTAATGACGGCTGAATCCCACAGACCAGTCTATCTCAGGACTACAAGTGCTTGTGACCAAATCTCATGACCGAAGCGAAGCGTATTGCAGCTTCTTGAGTGGTTTATTTTTGGATGATACTAAAGGCTTATCATACAGCGTACAGCGTCACCAACCTTCAGTATTTGACCAGTTCTCCACATGTCGCTGAAAGCCAAGATTCAAGGTGCCACAGGCAATGCTGAGTACACCCAAAGAGTGGCTTCGCTGCTGGCACGACTCGATGGGCAGATCCCGGCTTCACTCCGGCTTCCCGAATCTCTACTCGAAAATCCCCCCTCGATGTCACCTCTATCCCAGAGACTTGTGGACTTCTGACACAGGAGGAATTGGCTATCACCAAGTTGGACGCAACCGCCGTCCTGGCGCGGATCGCATCAGGACAGCTGACCGCAGTGGAGACTGTAACCGCGTTTGGGAAGCGCGCGGCTATCGCTCACCAGCTAACTGCATGCTTGACAGACTTCTTCCTCGACGAAGGGATCGAGCAAGCCAGGGCACTCGACGAATATTTCAAGCGAGAGGCGAAGGTCGTCGGTCCTCTCCATGGCTTGCCAATATCCATAAAGGTGCGTTGTGGCCTCGGACTCTGTTGTTCAGCCGTCGCTGAAATGGATACAGGACATGTTTCCTGTGAGAGGCCGTTGGGGTTCCGCTGGCTTTTTATCCAGTGTTGAGGTGTCGCCTGACGACTGCGACATGACCAAGATTCTGCGCGAGCTTGGTGCCGGTGAGACTTGACCCTCGTAAGACTCTTTAGATGTCCTGGGCCAGCTAACGTCCACCGAAGTGTTCTATGTGAAGACAAACCAGCCCCAGGCGATCATGCATTTGGAGTCTCAGTCTTGCTATGGTCGTACAGTGAGTTACGCCCCTGCGCTGCATAAGAGAGGTACATGATAAACAGCCTCGTTTCAGCTCAACCCACACAATACCAATCTGTCTCCAGGTGGTTCTTCCGGTGGAGAATCCGCATTGATAGCAATGAAAGGATCCTGCATGGGAATCGGAAGGCGAGTGCTTCAATTGAGCGAAAAAAAACTAGCTAACAATCCTCCAGTGATGCAGGAGGCTCCATCCGTGGTCCTTGCGCTTTCACTGGTTTGTATGGGATTCGTCCATCGTGCAAGACAATACCTATGGGCGCCTGTTGGTAGTAAGTAAGCACGAAGCCCTCATAAACTCAGACATTCAATTTCCAGTATAGTCAAAATGGCCATGACGGAATACTTGGCGCTTCGGGCCCGATGTGCAGCTCATCCAGGGACATGAGGCTGTTGGTTGAAGCTGTGCTCAACGCAAAGCCGTGGCTATTAGATCCAAGTCTAGTTCCCCTACCGCTCACAGTCCCCGACATCAATCAAACGAAGCTTCGCGTTGGGATTATGATCCACGATGGCGTAGTGTTGCCTCATCCTCCAATGCTTCGAGCGATGAAGTTGGCGAAAGCGAAACTTGAAGCATCTCGCGAAGTGGAGGTCGTGGATTACGCCCCATTCAGACACAAAGAGGGTTACGATATCATCGTAGGTGACTTGTTACGTGGCTGTCTGTCAAAGTTCACGAGTAAAACTTCTATAGCGTACTTTGTATTTCGAGGACGGCGGAGAGACAGTCCGCCGATGCCTGAAAGAGGGTGGGGAAGATATGCTGCCACTCACGGAGTGGGTAATCAGTCCACCCCATACGAAGAACCATGACGTAGTTCAGACTTGGGAGGTCCGTACACATCGCGCTAGGAATAGATCCTCTGCCTCAGGTTCCGTTTCAGCTGCGCGCCAAGCGTGATGATTACCGCCGCGCATATTCCGATCTACTGGCAGAAACAAGGCTGCGATGTCGTGTTGTGTCCTCCGTTCTCGGGCACGGCAAGCCGTCATGACACGGCGAAGTACTGGGGGTTAGTACATGATAAATTGACCCATCCCAGATGGAGACCTGATTACCATTCCAGGTACACTGCGATCTGGAACCTACTTGATTACCCGGGAGCTGTCTTCCCTACCGGTCTCGTCGCAGATCCAGCTCTTGACCCCGCGAACCCAAGCTTCACTCCTATGAGCCTGGACGACGTATATAATCACTCACTCTGTACGTACTGGCTCGTTCTTTCGAATTCAGTTCAAGAAGCTAACTTTGAACTGGTTCAATGATCTCATGTTGCAGATGAGTCCAGAGGCATATTATTGGCGCCCCGGTGAATTTGCAGGTCGTTTCCCCTCGGTTCAATGATGGCTTGGTGCTGGCGGCGCAGGATGTTATTGAGCGGATCATGAAGTCCGAGTCTTGAGGCTTGTCAATAAATAAACAAACAATTGGGTTATCCATCCAATTATGATCACGAGTGCATGATGGACAAATGTATCTGGACACGTATTTTGCTGAGTGCTTATTGTGACATATTGAGAGCTTTGGTAGAACGTGGCATTGATAATCTGGACTCTCCATGGCCCATGATATGGGAAGTTGCAAGATACTACAGCAAGAGCATGAAGTCGATTGCACGTAGGCAGTATGACGATGGAAATGCATCAGCGAGGTGCGATCAGCTTGGAGCACGGGAGACTCAAAGGAGAGTAATTCGACTTGTCTGTACCATAATAGTGTCTACTAATCAAAATGGTCATTGCGATAGCCATCATGGCTTTAACCACCAAGACACAGGCGCGACCCAGTCTCCAAGATGCCCGTGACGTTGGCCTGCCTTTGAGGAATTGGATAGAAACCCTTCACTACTATTGGACAGGACTCGCCCGCTTCGTATGAGAGAATGGAAACAACAGCTCATGGGATATATGAGCCGACGATTCGGTACTCCATGCTCATATTGCAGTAGCCTGAGGAAACTTCCAACAAACGTTCCTCGTTGACCACCGACCACGTGTCAATTCGTCTTCCAGTCACTCTCCAACTTAGTAGCTATGTTCGAGTCACTTCTTGCGCTCGTATCGCGACGCTCCAATCCATCTTGACCCATCCAATACCATAATCGCCAGTGTGTCCATCTCCGCGATAGCCATGACTTCAACCACCACGATACACAAACTAAAATGTGGTCTACAAGATGCCCGCGTCGGTCTTTCGAGGATGAGAATGGCTTTGGAGAACCTCTCCACCCTTAGAGGAAATGATGAACTGGAGAATGGATTCCACCATGGAGCATGTCTGCGCCTTGGAGAAAATCCTCTGCGCAAAACAAAACCGTTCGTGACCCTCTCTCCAACTTCAGGGGCTGCCTGATGATCTCCTTACACAGTTTGAGCGCGGTCTTGCATCATGATTATCGATGCTACAGTATGCTCTTCACGAAATCGCACGGCTGCAGTCCTTCCGGGATTGGCGATCGCATCCGGCGACGGCGTCCAGATCACATGCGTGAGATATGACGCATGGTTGACGGGAAGTGTAGATTACGCCGTGATACAATACCGAGACGGTTTGGATAATGAATAAAGGTCAGCATCATCCCTCGTGCAAATGTCTTCTATTAATAGAATGCTTGCTCGGTCGCGGACGGACGACGCCTTCAAGATTTTGCAGGCATATTTTTTTCTTGTCGAAGCAAAACTTCGCCAGTTGAGTGATATCGATGTTGGCGCCCTTGTTTCATCTATAGCTGAAGCCGTTGCTCAAGCCGTGGCGTTGCAACAAACGACTCGGTCCATAATGTCGCTTTGGCAGTGGTTTCCATTGAAACCTGTTCTTTCTTTTGCAGCCAAACAGAAGTGCGATTTTTCCACAGACGTGGATATTATTCATCAACTCGAGACTTCGGGGCAAACATCCTATGAATCCGCCTCCCACCAGCTTGGCAGAGAAACGCTGGGAAATTCGAGCGCTGGCACCGGTAGAGCGCTATACGAGATGGCCCAGTTGGCTCTTGAGGGTGTCTGTCACATCGTTTCAATCGACGGAGAGCGGCCGTAATGTTCTGGGGCTTCACGGCATCGCGCATACCATCATGCTCGGTTGGATTCCAGACAGGCGAACGCGCGAGCGTTGCCTTTCTCAGCACATTTTTTATTTCTCTCGTCTCCTAGTGCGTCTCAGGTATGGAATCCACGCAAGAGACAATGTCGGTGACTTTTTGGAAAGCAGCAAAGAAGTGCTTTACAGGCCTACCTTCGCTTTCTGACGAAATTTGGGTAGGATAAGCATACTCTTCCCTCCGAGTCGATGCTGCTCATCCGTGATCTTCCCTCTGGTTTCACGTTGCTTCAAGTCGGTTACCTGTATCCTTTCTTCTACTTCCAAATAGATTCCCTCAGACATGGCCTTGTACCTCTTTTTCCTTCTACTCCTTGACTCTCACTCCCCACCTTATGGCAAAGGATGGCTGACAGCGAACGATCAAGCTGGTCATTATCAATGCAGGAAGCTTCACCAGCCGCTTCTGCGCAGGCCTCGTGACCCCCTTCATTGGAATAATTGACATAACGATTGTGACTAGCATGGTATGTGCAGTATTGATCGTTGTACCATGGTATGATCTGGCTCGGTACGGTTGTTAGTGTTGTGGTACTCATAATATTATACCGACTGTTCTCGGGGATGAGTAAGTGTTGTGGTGCATCCGAATCTTGCACAATATTAATACGATGTTCCCATCGCGTTCTAACTTTTGACTTGCAGATATTGCGATGATGGCTCCCATGCTAACGCTTACATCTGATCCGGCAGAGTTAGGGTGTGTCATTTACCCTCCTTTGTTGCCCGGGACTCTGTGATGATATCCTATAAGGTGCAAACGGGAGTCGGTTCTGTGATCACAGGTATGTCTTTGCTTTCTTCACGGCCATGAAGATTGATTCGATTCGATACAATCACACCAAGGTTTCGGTGCTCTACTCGGCGAGTCATCGCGATTTAACAGTCCCCGATCCTCCTAGCATCCCATCGGCTCACCATCACGACGACAATTTCGTATTTGGCATTACTCATCCAGGATCCCCAATCTGCGGCGCACTTCTGACAAGTCGTTATATTTGGTGGGCGCCTGCGCTTTTCTGCGGGGTATGTCTTTTCGAGTTCCACGTGCTGTGGTGCTGTGAGGAGCGTGGTTGTTGCTCACATTCGAGTTCCTTGCAGGCGATTGAGCTAGTGTGGGACTCTTCAGGGCTGAGAATCAGTAAAAGGAGTCGTTGCGTGGGCGGGGACTTCCAGACGTGTATGGTACCTGCCCCAGCTGCGACTCTTAGACGAATGGAACTCATATAGAAACAGAACACTTGAAGAAATAAAGAACGATTGTGCTCTCTGTTACTGATACCCATGCAATCATGATCCACGAATACTATGATGGGGGAAGTGTATTTGAACTGCATTTTGGGTGCTGGTTGTGATATATTTGCGAGCTTTGGGACGTGGCAATTGGTAAATCTGGAACTAGTAGGGTTCTCCACGATATCGGGGAAGTAGCAAGACACTACAGCAAGAGCGCGAATTCGATTGTACGTAGGTCTGATTGGCGGCGGATGTGGTCTGTTCTTCCTGGTCTTCGTTATGCCGATCGTCCTCACTCATGTCGCTACCATCTCACTTGCGACTGATAACGCTTCCCTGCCAGACTAACTATTGAAGCTCCGAGCGAACATTCAGCCACATCGCACAAACCCCTCTGTGATCTCCATTTTCTCCTTGATCCTGCTTCTGTACTAGCCCTAATAGTCTCACACAGGATTTCGTGGAGGCGTAAAGATCCGAACAAGTTAAATTTAGACTTTGTCAATTTACTGATGAACGTTGCAATGTTCGCATCGAAGCCGCCCTAGTACGATCACCGAAACGTAAATTCGTTCGCGTCAGCCGCGGCATGGGTTCCGTCGACATCCCATCATGATAGCCTCACTTTAGACCTCTGGATGTTCGACTTTTCGACAAACCGCAGAGACCTAGCCAGAGTCGATGGGTGTGAATAATCCATGCGCATAATCGTTAGTACCTATTTGCGGCTATGGGTAGCTGAGGCTACTCCATTACTGTTGGGAAGGACTCGCCTGCTTCAAATGAGAGAACGTAAAATATTAATGACGGGACGGATCAATTGCGTCTTTCCGACTTATGTATGGCTGTGTTCGAGTACTCTTGCGCTCGTAGTATCGCGACGTTCCAACCACCGAGATACACAAACGAAAACGCAGTCGACAAGGTCCCAGCACTGATGCAACCAGCCTCTAAAATAAACGTGGCAACGTGGTTGCGTTTCGTCTTTCGTTGTGGTGCAGTGCGGTGACCCGGCAACGGCGGCCGGCGGCGGCCGCCATCAGGAAAACGAGGAAAAGACGTGTCTTGGCACGATGGGGAAGATATCGCATCTGCATTATAATTCCTCGTTGTTGATTGTCAAACCCCCATTCGTAAGGTATAATCCATTATCCTCTCTTCGCCGTTTTCCTGATCGACGCCACTAAACCCTGAAACATTAACTAGAATCAGCGCCCATGTCACTGATTCCCTCTCGCGTCGATGATAAATCACTTCACTTCCCTCAGTGAAATGCTGCCAGATGCTTAAGTACAGCCTGTCGTGAGTTCCTTTTGCAACACGCACCCTGCATCTATACCAACTGACGGATTCATCTCTCGCAATGCTCTGCCTTTCCCGTGTCTCCACAACTTCCTTGAAGGCTGGTAAACCACATAGAAATTCAGCCGACAATATATCCGCGCCATCTGACCTCACAGCCACGGAAACAGAACCGCCAGAGGGTGGTCTAGAGGCTTGGTGTACGGTGCTCGGATGGTAAGATCCTCAGCTACTGAATTGGATCAACGCCCACATATTGTCGTTACAGCTTTCTTGCACAGTTTTGCGGGTTTGGGTGCGTGAACCACAATAATGTGTCCATCGATCCTGATGCTTCAACAGATACACGGATTCTTTTGGCGTTTATCAAGGTGGTTGTTGCTGCCATAGGATTGTCTTGCTAGCTCTGACGAGATCGCGAACCTCACGAACAGCTTTCTACACTCAGAATTATCTGGCGAGCGAGAGCCCATCAGCCATTTCGTTAGTACGCCATTTCCCAATGATCACGTTTTTCTCATCACTACGTCCCTTAGATGGATTGGAAGCACTGCTGCGTTTCTTGTGACAGGAATGGGACCTATATGTGGCCCCCTATTTGACCGAGGATATTTGTGAGACCAAGTACTAAGACTTTCTGCCCCATAAACATTCTGATCAGTGTCAACAGCTACCATGTGTGGATCAGTGGGGCTATCCTGCTATCCTTTTCGATCTTCATGTTATCCTTTGTAAAGCCAGGGAGCTACTACCAGGTACAGAACCCGAAAGACTCACTGCTTCTACCAGCGCAACTCACACAAAAACCAGATCTTGCTTACCCAAGGGCTCGGGTGTGGCATTGCACAAGGACTGATGTACGTACCCAGCTTTGCTGTTCTGTCACATCATTTCAATCGACGGAGAACGGCCATGGCGTCCATCGTTGCCTCTGGGGTTCCACTCGGCGGCATCGTTCATACCATCATGCTGAATAAGCTCCTGAACGGCTCAGTTGGATTCCAGACGGAGTACGCGCGAGCGCTGCCTTTATCAGCGGATTATTATTCCTCTCGTGTCTCCTAGTGCGTCCGAGATATGGACCCACGCAAAAGAAAATGTCGGTGAGTTTCTGGAAGGCAGCAAAGGAGTGCTTTACGGAGGTACCTTCGCTTCTGACGATATTTGGGTGAGACGAATGCACTCTTCCCTCGAAGTCGACGCTGCTCACCCATGATCTTGCATCTAGTTTCACGTTGTGCCAAGCCGCTTTCATGTATCCTTTCTTCTATTTCCAAATAGATTCCCTCAGACATGGCCTTAGTACATCTTTTCTTTTTACTCCGTGAGTCTCACCCCCCATCTCATGGCAAAGGATGGCTGACAGCAGACGATCAAGCTGGTCATTATCAATGCAGGAAGCTTCATTGGTCGCTTCTGCATAGGCCTCGTGACCCCCTTCATTGGAATAGTCGACCTAACGATTGTAGCTACGGTCGTATGCGCCATATTGATCATTGGTATGATCTGGCTTGGTACGGTTGTTAGTGTTGTGGTAATCGGAATTCTATATGGATTGTCCACGGGGATGAGTAAGTGTTGTGGTGCATCCGAACTTTTGCACAATCTTAATAGGATGATCCCATCGCGTTGTGACTTGCAGATATCGCGATGATGGCTCCTATGCTGGCGCTTACATCTGATCCGGCAGAGTTAGGGTGCGTGATTTGTCCCTCCTTTCATTGGCCGGACTCGGTGATGATATTCTATAGGAGTGCGAATGGGAGTCGGTTTTGCGATCATAGGCACGTCTTTGCTTTCTCTACCGGTATGACGATTGATTCGATTCGATACTTTCACACCAAGGTCTCGGTGCTCTAGTCGGTGAGTCATCGCGATTTAACCATCCCCAATCCTCCTAGCATCCCATCGGCTCAACATCACGATGATAATTTCGTTTTTGACATACTCTCCAGGAACGCCAATCTCCGGTGCACTTCTGACAGGTCGTTATATCTGGTGGGCGCCTGCGCTTTTCTGCGGGGTACGTCTTTTCAAGTTCCACGTGCTGTGCGTGCTGTGAGGAGTGTGGTCCGTTGCTCACATCTGAGTTGCCTTACAGGTGATTGCGTTAACGGCGGGACTCTTATTCATCGCTCTGCGTCTCGTCTTCTTTCGCACTGCGCCAAGGCGAGAATGAAGTAAAAGAAGTTGTCGCGTGAGCGAGGACTTGCCGGACGTCTACAATACGTGCCCCAGCTGCGACTCTTCAACGAATGGAAGTGCATCTGCTAGTCAGTAAATTAACAAGACCTTTTTCGGACCCTTGACAGTCTTCTGCTTTTCAAGCATCTTTTTTTCAGAGCTTTTTGCAATGGTTTTCGCTCCGTGGATACTCAGCTAACTTTGGTACTAGTAATGGCTACGTTGTACGTAGTTTGGTGTTCAGTCGTTTCAAGGACAGAGGGCTGTGGATGCTGAAGAGCTACTATAAATATAAAGAGTGTTACATACTGAGCTGGCAGTGTATGACATGCTTACGGTCCAACCCATGATTTGGACTGGAGGGGGGTAACCGAAGTAAGGCTTTCTTTGAGGACTCACGTGCGACGAGGTCGAGGATCAGCGTCCTCTCTATTCCGTGATCGAGGTTGATGATCAGGAGCCCACGGTCGTGTATAGATATCCCGATCTCCATTATTGTTCACATGGTAACTCAGCTGTAAATGCTTGCGAATCTGCACTTTTGCCGCCTTCTGAGTTGAGCGCTGCGAACGATGCCACCCTTACATCTGTCGACGTGTCATTGATAGATGTAACACATGTGCTCATTCATTTATGAAATACTAGCTACATAGAGGCGGCGTGAAATGAGAGACGAAGAGGAGAGATCAAATGCGCCGGAACGCGATGTGTAAAGGCTACAGAATCAGGACATATGTGTATGCTGGTTGGGAAAACGAGTGGTGTTCGTGTGGATGAAGATGAGTTGCGATGGAACAAGATACATGGTGAATAAAATATCAACAAACTATGCCAGTTGCTCGTCTGAAAGCAAGGTCAGAAAGAAGAGGAAATGTAGGGAAAAAATAATAAATAAAGGTGAAGGTTATTAGTATGAAGGTCGAAGTTGTATCATATACCACAACATTTCCATCAAGTTGTTTATGCGCGCAAGAACATCTCCACTGGGATGGGCTTCCGCCTGAGCCCACTTGGGGATCCGTCACAGCTGTCGCACTCCGAAGAGCTACCCCAGTGACTCGTCCCCGCACTCGACGTTGAGGAGCGCGATCCCCGGCGCCGAATGTGCTTGCCAGGCGTGCTCGGGGGCGACGGCGTCACCGGGAACGCATGTGCATTCGCGGGGGGCTTCGAGGACGTGCGCAGGTGCAGGTGCAGGTGCGACGAGAGTGAAGCTGTGGGGGGTGCAGGTGCTCGACGCGAGCGCGAGCCGAAGACGCTTTTCAGAGGCGAGAGAAGCGTGGCGCGTGGCGGCTCGGGGGCGAGCGATGCGAGCGTGCTGCATGACCAGCGACTGCGGAGGTGTGCGGATTCGTACTCGTGTCCGTCCGAAGAGGAGACAGGCGTACTGGGGAAGGAGAAAGGCGAGATAGGGCTGTGTGCAAAGCTGGAACAGTCAGAGGAAGCGGTGGAGTCGATGGAAGAACGTGGGGCGTCTGAGTCGGTGCTCGAGCGAGGGAGGCAGACGTCGCCGTACATGCCAGAGATGGGAGTTTCTGGAAGAGCGGGGGTAAGGGGATACATGCTTGCACGTGCGGGTGCGACAAAGGAAGGTCGAGAGTAGATGCTTGCAGCCTCTTCCTCGTCGTCATACACCTGCTCGACGACGATGGGGGCTCGGGAAGGACTTTCGAAGTCTTCAGCTGCGAAGTCAAGGTCCTCAATATCATCTGGAACAGCCATACGAGGGGGTGGGCGCGACTCGACTACCGGAGGAGGTGGGGGAGGGTATTTGGGCATCGGAGGAATGTTGCGTTTCCTGCGGACCACAGAAGTTTGAGCTGTGGTCTGCACCAGAGAGAACGTTGGAACCATAGGGAAAGTAGAAAGGGGAGGCGTGACTGGAGGAATAAGAGGTAGAGGCTTTGAGAGCCTGCTGCGACCTCGGCGCTCGGGCTTAGGAGCCTCAGTGACGGTTGACACAGCATCGTTGTTGATGGTGATGGAATCCCGACGAGCGGGTGAAGAAAAGACGGGGGCGACCGAGTACAGGGAGATAAAGTCTTTGAATTCGTGCGTGTAGAAGTCATGTTCATCCTCTTCTGTGGCTTCCGTTGCCACTTCAGCTTCGGGCTTCTCGTCGTCAGGTTGCTTCACAGACACGGGCACGCTTTGAGATGTGACTTCCTGTTCTTCCTTGTCTAGAATATCCTGGATATCGTCGTCTTCCAAGCAAAAGAATGACCGTGTCTTATTAATGCAGAGAGGACGGATAGAGATGCGCTGGGGATGGAGACGGGGGGTGGGCAGCGACAGGTCGAATGGGTCCTCATCGTCGGATGCACCTGGTGTACTTGGCACCTCCTCGCTTGAGGAGCTTCCAGAAGTTGATGAAGAAGTAGAGAGGGCAGGCGACCGAGGAGCTTCAGTGCCGAACATGAGAAGTGCATCATCAATGGTGAACGTATAGGAAGAGAGGGTGACACGAGGAGACGGCTTCGATGGTGTTTCGGGTGAAGTCGGGATAGTCAGAGTCAGACGCGCAGTCGCTGGCGAATTCGGTGGAGATATGTCAAAGTCGAGTTCACTCTCAGACAACTCTGGAATAATTTGGAGGGGCAGCGGGCGGGTTTTTCTGCGAGTAACAGTGGAAGAACGAGAAGGTGGACACCCTGCGTCCGAACCTTGCGAAATGGAGTTCTTTCGTGTGCGAGTGCGAGGAGAGCGCTTCACTGAGGCGCGAGTGAAAACTATGGGCGTAGGTGAGTTTTGACGCCACTTAGACCAGGAGACTGAATACTCACGTGAGTTCATGGCAAGTCGTGTGATATGTAATCGTGTTCTAGTTGTGAGTAAACGAGATGAGGGCTGGTGAGGTGGTATCTGTGAGCTGAGGTACTGTTAGGAGTGTGCTTGACAGATCGCGGTCATGCAAGAGACGAGGGAGGAAGGACTGTGAAGTCTATGGTATATATCGGAGACTGGACACCTTTTAGGTGCGAATAATAAGCGTCGTCACTGACGAGCAACAATAGGGTAGCAATTGCCAGTGACAGAGAAACAGAGTTGGGTCATTGTGCTCTCTATCCTTCGCCTTTTGTCGTGGTTGTCCATTGTCCATTGTGTCCCTTTTAGAACCAACACTGCACACAACACTTGCCTATTTAGGCCACTCCTTTCATTGTTTAGCGTTTATGAAGGAGTCGCGGACTTTAAAATATATTAGTATTTATTTATATTTACATATGTGTTCCCATTGTTTTCCCGACAAACGCCCTATGATATACAGTATGGCAAACCACCAAGTGTACTCTGATGTATCCCAAACAATTCGTATGACAAGCACGTCGCGCCAACTGTCTAACTCAACATCCAAATGCTCATACGTTTGCACCGAAACTGTACATGTTTTTATGCGCGCTCTGTTTTTATCCCAAGGATGAACGCGCTACCAGGCAGGTCGCGGATCTGGTCTTGGGCCAAGCAATATCCTCTAAGTTTCTTCTCGTAACCTGACCCATGGTTTTCTCAGTGATTTAGGACTATCAGTGCATCCAAGAAGACATCACTACGTTTGTGTTGATGGAATATCTTTTTCACATGACGAATACTCTAGTCTGGTATAGTCCTAACTATTTCCATGCGTCCTTCGTCTCTACGAACTCCCGGGGTAATCAACCCCTTTACGATGCATATCCTCCAGACTTTGCTGTTCCTCCTACGAAACAACCTCGGATGCCGAGAGAGCCGGTAGGCGAGCAGCCACCCTGCCGGCTCCTAGTACCACCTGGTTATCAAAGCAGGGGCCCTCTCCCATCGATCGAGTAGATTGGATACAAGTACCTTGTTGGAGTTGCTAGCACCTTGGGGCAGGACATATGTATGGCCTTACACCCCCGAGTCCCTGTGATGAAGAGCATAAGAACACGCGAAGGATTCCTCCGAAAGCTTTTTTTGTAGAGAGTCAATTTGCGATCGTGCAAATGTCGCCTGGGACAGGCCAGCCGAAAACGATGTACGAAATGGGAGTGATCGGTAGGTGCTCGCCGAGACGTCGAGGCTGGTTCGATTAGGGTGTGGTCGAGTCGACATTGTAATGGAAGCCTCGCCTTACAATGATTCCACACAGCCCCCCTCCCCCCTCGCCAGTGCTTCCTCGCCATGGCAAACACGTGTACAAGCCACAAAACTGTCACCTCTCGCCATCCTGTGCTTTCACATTTTACCTTAATACTCGTGGCAGCCTTGCAGTATATCGGAAGAAGATGCGGTCGTGCTGCATCTGCAGGTCAGTTTCCCCACAGTTTCTGGGGTCTTCATCCTCATTTGGCGGAAATTGATGTGCACGCACTTTGGCAATCTCGTCAGAACTGTTGAACACTTACCGGGACTTACCCAGCTTCCTCGGACCTCGTTTCGACCCACGCGATGCGGGGACGGTCAGATACTTAGATATAGAGGACTCAGATTACCTGTGTTTTCTTCATGGGTATGATCCGTCGGCCCCCTACTAACAATTAAGGTTATACTGACATCTCTTGCCTCCAGCTCCTGTCATATCAGAAGGAGGTTAATAGTAGAACAAGTTACTCACATCGTGCTTCCCCCTCTGATTTCAAACTGACATCTTCCATTTTTATCAATCGCCGAGGAGAAAACGTATTGCTCGTGCCTTTGCACTGTTCACAATGTGCCAAAGTCCTGGGGTGGTCCTCTGTCGACACATCGACACTTGTTCGCCAACTCCGCGGTATATCCTGTCATCAGTGGTTTGATTCGGAAGCGCCATTTTCGAAGTTGCGCAGTGATGCTCCTAAGCTTGAAGCTTCGGACATACTGTAAGATAACGATGGGTGTACAATATCCTCCGCTGTAACGCATTTGTAATCTCGTGTGTCCTACCGCCTCTCTCGCTCTATATCTCTCAAGTGTCAGCTAAGCATCCCAAGAATGACCTCTATGCCGTTTCCGGACTGCCCTTGAGCATCTTGGCGCGCAACGTAGCATCCCATCTACTAGCCAGCCAGGGTCAACTGACCTTTGGTGCGGCAGCCTGCCAACAGGTATCTCGAAGTTGTAACATACTTGCTGAACGATTCATGACTTCAGTGCAAGAAAAGCAGACAACGAGACATCCGTATTGAAGATATTTATCTCTGTAAAGCACGACTCGAAACTCTCTGGCTCTGATATAGTCCTAATAACTTCCATTGATCCTTCGTAGAACGATCCGCCATGAGAAAACCAATCA
Source organism: Melanogaster broomeanus (assembly GCA_014904935.1). Taxonomy (NCBI): domain Eukaryota; kingdom Fungi; phylum Basidiomycota; class Agaricomycetes; order Boletales; family Melanogastraceae; genus Melanogaster; species Melanogaster broomeanus. The sequence goes on along the minus strand of MU123766.1, from coordinate 149,034 downwards.
CTCGTGTCTTCGCACTGTTCACAAAGTCCTGTGGTAACCAACTCTCTTTCAAAATATGATCTCCACCAGCAACAGCGAACACCAGTAACTCTCTGATATCCCGTGCATCAAGGGGCTGTTTTTGTCGAAAACGCGATTCCAAAGCTGCGCCGTGGTGATCCCAAGCTTGAAGCTTCATACACAAGACAACGAGGATGGGTGCCACCGGCAGTCCTCCGATGTGACGAATCCTATCTGGAGGGACGTCGGGGATGTTCATCGTTCCGCGACAGAGGATGTCAACTTTGCATGGTGGCCTTTGCATCCATGATGACGAGAGCCTAAACCAAAGAACTTGGTATGTTGCCCCTGGAGTTTTGGCGGCTACGAGGTAAAAACGAGAGTCCGCAAGAACGAGACGACGCTTGATGCTCTCCTGAGATTCGTTGGTCATCACAGCCATATCAACGTCCTGCGATGGTTTGATCAGGTGAGCGATATGAGTACTCTTCCTTCTTCCCTCAAACTTGAGGTACTTACATTCGTTGTCCGAAACACGCCGAAAGCTGCACATGCTGCTCCCCCCACCAAACAACATTGCATACCGAAAGAGTTCAGTAGGCGAGCGGTCACCCCGCTGACTTCTTCCACTTCGCTACGTAAAGGAGGGAGGTACCGCGGCATCGATCGAGCAGATTGGACACTACGTGTTGGATTTGCTACCGAGCCTGGAACACGCAGGGAGGACGTATATATGGACTTGCACTCCCGAATCCCGATAACTTTAAGGAGATGATGCGGTATAGAACCCAAGAAGGGTCTCCCTGAATGCACTTTTTTGTAGATATCATCGATCCGCAATCATGCAAATGGGTAGCCATCTGCACATATCCAGACATCTTCTTGGTTGTTAGGACAGATAACATAATTGTGACACGGAGATGAGTGGTACATAGGCACCCCGCAGTTGTTCAGGTAGTCTTGTTTCGGCATGGTCGAGTCACTGACAGCTGGGCAGCCCCTACCTACTTCACGACTTCTCCCAGCCAGCAGAAAACAAGCCACCTGTCGACATTCCGTGCTCTCACGGTTGTCTTTGAGGCTCGTGACAAGTCGGAAAGTAAAGAGTGCTTTGCGCTACATCGCAGACGGCCCATAGCCTGAGGGAAGTTGGTTAGCAAAAGTTCAGCGAGGAGCGTATGGTACACTTCTCCTCAGGTTCCTGACGGCGGGCGCTGTTAGAGAAGGTCGCAGCAACGGATAGCTTCAGAAGACTGAGTTTTGGACAGTTTCTCAACAAGGGTGCGTGTGGGTCGCGACAAAGGGGTACCCGTGATCCTGCTGAAGAGGAGGCGATACCTGGGATAGCATGCTCTGCTTGATTTCAGCGCGTTGAATTCACTGAAGGCACGAGCGCCCAGGCTAAAAACCGTTGCGACGGGCGCAGAAAGGTTTCCTGGTGTTATTCCAGCTTGAAGAGGATCTGCGGGCTCGGGAAGGCGAGTGTGTGACAAGGAACTGTTGTTGGAGAGCATGAGGAACGTTGGGCGTTCGAGAGTGCGGCGACATCCACCTGAAGGGAGACGATAAGTTCTACATCCACATAAAATTCTGTTACATATAATAAGATCTTGTCTGCGTGCTTCTGCATCGTTGTACCCGTTCTCCCCGTGGATGGCGGTGCCCTGTGACACAAAAATTGGTCTGTGAGGTGGAGGTGTGGTACATGGACCACTCACTGTGTTTAGAGCTTGAAATGCGTCAAGTAAGGCATCGAAAGACAGTTGAAGCTCGACGACCATTGTCAGTCGGAAGAGACCAAGGTATCTCGCAGAAGGCCGGATAAACACCGCGTCCATCATCTCCGGCAGGACCGCCACATCCAGCTAGTCAGATGAACAGATGAGCACGTAAACTCAAAGAAACTCGTACCAGATGACTTTCATGAATGCGCGGATCGTCGCATGCGTCACTTTTTAGTCTCATGAAGGAGTCTAGTCTTGATGCTCTCGTGTTCAGCAAGGGAATTGGACTGCTAACAATTACGAGTGACTAGAAGCTGCTCCAAATCAAATGACCAGCTGACCTGGCACCGTGACCACGTCAGGTGGATGCAGTGCTTGGCGATGGGAGGGAGATATAATTCACGTCCGCTTGACTACTAGTGGACCCTCATCATGATGGTTCTCCACGCCCACGTCTTCTTTCTCTCCTCGTCGACATACAGCAAACAATAGCGCCTGGGCGGTCTGCGATTCCTTCACGAACACCTGTCACGGTCTTGCTGCGTCAACCACACCACCAAACACCATCTCTGATTGGTCTGATCGCCAAATCCACACGCAGCCATACACAACATTCGAGGTGGCGCTGCGGGTTTTGTGAAATCACCCCAATACTTGAATATCGAATCTTGGCCCACATCTCGAACTTGTCTCATGGGTTCTCGTCCTCGATTAATAGTACATGCAGTCTGGGCCTTTGGAGGGCGAAGCTTCTGTTTTTTCGATTGAACGGAGCTGCCCTTCTCTTCGTCCCGGTGGTAGGTCCCATCGGTATAGTATTTTTTAATTCACGCATACTTCTCAGCTCCACATGGAACATGAATGCATGAACGCTGCGAGTGGCAGGCGCACATGGAAAGTTGTCAACAAAAATGGCATTTCCAATTTCCCCGCAGTTTCCGGGGTCTTTCTCTCGATCTCAACGGAAATTGATGCTGCCTCCAAGATCGCGACTCGCCATTCCAATCAGAACTTCAACTTGACACTTACCTCTCATGCACCCTCGGACCTCGTTTGGACCCCAAATCGAGAGAGATTGCGTTGCGCGTCAGCCCATATCACGCCCGGATATTAGATTGGCTCAACCCGTCTCAGTTTGCCCTGCGATGTTTTTGCCTTTCCGCACGCTCTATGTCAACTCGCCACAGAATAAGGTTACAGTAAGCCATTCTCGTCACATCTGATAGAAGGAGTCAGGGATCATTCGCAGAACAAGTTAACCCACATCGTGCTTCCCCATATGGTTTATGATTTCAATAACCTTATGTCACATTCAATTTTTCCCAGAGCGATGTCTAGGATTGGCATCTGGATGACCCGCCCCTTCCTTGGTCAGAGAGGCAAGTTACGCATCACGTTGTTGGTCACCGCACCTATATACTCATTGCAAGCTTTTAGCAAGAAAACATGTATCCACTCGACTGAAGGGTTGAAAGTTTGCAAAGTAACTCAACGTGTTGCCACCCGTTCGGGATTTTCGGCTTTGTTCATGTTGCCCATACATGTATAGGCACCGGAATCTCATGCAACCCGATCAATCGGCCCTGCCTACGAATCCCCAACATGATCCTATGTGTTGGAACTTGAAGGTGGGAGCAACGCTGGCCTATATGACTCGCTTGAGGAATAACGCTTGCAGGCAACTGCGGTCTTGTTAAGTACCGGTAAACGCCTCACCGGCGTGGCTTCTGATTCAGTGAAAGTTTTGCTCGCTTCAAGCTTTTACACTGACACTGGTTATTAGGATCTGTTTGCCACATGGATGTCCGCCATAACCTTTCTTTTGCAGACTCTTACCCTTCCTTTCCCGTTCTGCATCGATCTGTCAAGGAAGAAGACGGTGAGAGAGAATATTGCATGGCCATTTGAATGAATGCCGGCGTGTACTCATTCGTAGGAGAAACCTAGGAGATTACTGCGACGTTCTCACGTCGTTCCCATCGGCCAAGGAGTAGTGGATTTATCAGCTCTGATAGGGAACTACAAGAAAACTCTGTGCAGCCATAAAGGACCCCTGATGAAGGAGATGGTGAGAGGATATTGTATGGCCATTTGAATGAATACCGGCATGTGCTCATTCATAGGAGAAAACTAGGCGTTCCTGCGACATTCTCACGTCATTCCCAGTGGCCTAGGAACGGTGGATTGATCAGCTCTGATGGGACGCGACAAGAAAACTCTGCATCGATAAAGGATAAGTACCTTGCGAGACATAGCACGTTTCAAGGTGTCTTCCCTGACCCTTTCAGGAGCGATGGAGATCTATCATACTACAGACGTTCCCCCCGTCCGGATTTTAGCTGCTACATCTTTGTCGACGCCAAGGGCCTCCCAATTGCCGCCCACCTTCAACTTCAGCACCAGGCAATCCATCCCTGCAAGCGATGTTCACATGCAAGCTTTGCCCCACGCTTGGAATGCCGATGGCTCCCGACTTCTTCTGCTGTCACTGCACCCTGATGCGGTAAATGGTGTAACCGCGTCCAGGGTGATGCATGAGCCATACCTAATCCTATACCATGAGTCATTTCTCAGATACTATCTATCCAATAATCAGAGGTATGAGCTCTCCACTGATCTCCCATCGAGATCGATGGAATAGATAGCTACCCGCACCTGTATTTTAGGGTCTCCGGCGCCGCGGGCCGGCGGGATCGATATTCAGGATCTGAATGATGGTCACTCACAGCTTCGTGCACATACAGCAACATGGAAATCTACTATGAGTGTTCAGCCCGACGTCAAGCCAGTCAAACCTAACGTTATACAATCACGGCTGAGGCTCTGCAGCACATACACCAAGAGAAACCGAAGCCAATCCTGGTTTTCGCGCTGGTGCCATCGGCTGCTTGTGCGGACCGGTTTTTGCCCATCAAGGCCTCCGGCGCACATCGTGCGAACGCGTTCACCAAATCGCCTTTCCAGGCTTAGGAGGTGAACTTACTGTACGTCGAATCTCGCCTTAACGATGACGTCCTTCTCACAGGTCAGGGCTTCCTGAGTTCTACCCGCGGGGCTCCCTTTGGGATACCTTGAATGGTTTGGCACAGTACATTTGCTTGTGCGAATACTCCGCCCTTACTCCACCCTCATGCCATCTTCCTCGCATTCTGAAGCGTCATCGGCCTGTAGTGCCCACTCGCTCTGAATGGGATCGGTCCCCTCTTGCTCTCTTTACGGGTAGTTCTATTTTATCCGACGGGGACCACTTCGATCTGGTCGGAAACTACATTCGATGGCTCACTTCCTGAGACTAATTGGTCTATCCCGGCGTTTCAAGATTCTGGAAATCTCTGCTCCATTCTCGTTGAATCTCCTCGGGCTGGCTAAGATATCCAGACACCCAGCTTCGGTATGCATGGTGCATACTCCTGACGAGTCGCACTCTCCTGGGCTTCAAATTTTCCGCGAGTTGGATATCTCCACTTTAGGGGGACCTTGCATGCATCGCTTGTGATTCTGTGCCCGGTCAAAAAAACGAGCGGAGGAAGAGGGAAACACAACACTGCCCACCCTCCAAAGTACACAGGTCTTCTAGATAATCTGCCCTATTCGGATAGACCATAGACGTACGGCATTTTCGTGATAACCAGCACAAGTCCATCGATCTTCCCTGCTCTCTATCTCTTGCGACTTCGATTCTGTGCTTCGGGTCCCCTATTTATTAGCCCCTCTGGCTCTATACTCACGCACATTTTTAGGGAGCGATATGATTACCAACCTCCGCATTATCTTCCATTCTCCAATCTCCAGCTCTTGATTGGTTCCGCTCCGAGTCTCGACTCAATGGTGTGCCGTGTTGTTCGCTGCTATGGCGTCAATGTACGTCTTTGGGTGCGTAAAATGATAGAAGGTCCAGAAGGAAGACGACTTCATTTTGTTTGCTGCTTTTCCGAGTGAGCTTCTGTCGCCCACGCGTTACAGACACGACCCGTCCACGTTTCTGGATCCTTGATAGCGCCACATCCTTCTGCCCATGATACGTATTGGGGATCCGAGAAAAGCTATTTTTCACTTCTTCGGGTCTTGGCCGTTGCAGGATGTGTTGAGTTGCTTCCTGGAGTTGCGATGAATTGTCGGTGAGCTGTACATCGTACTTTGCATCTTTTCCACTTTGATACAAGTCCAACCCCATCTGACCTTTTCTCAGGTATCAGACCTCGTTGGTTTCAAATCTTCGCGAACGCGGGGTGTTGCAAGGGGCATTTTACGACATCTAACTTCGCGGAACTTTTTTTTTATTGATCTGATCTGATGGTTCGACCCACCACAAGCTATCCGATCGGCTAGAATGTGAGATTTTTTTTACTCTGACAGGGTGATCTGTGGTAATCAGAACACTTGGCTTCGCTCGGAGCGGTACAACAGGTCCTCAACGCCATGTCGTTTGTCTGTCACCGGTGCCACAGGCATGATCAGAGTGCACTGATGATGATCTGTTGAGTTCGCCCCACTCCACCCCTCAGATCTCCTATAATCATCGTGGTGGCTCACACACTTTCTCGTAATGATTTTCTTTCCATTGTTATTATCTTTGCGAGCTGATAGCACGGGAAACACGCTCAATGGTTACGAACTACTATGTTCCCAGTTCCTGAACTTGAATGCACCTAGATTCATGGTGACCGCGTATGCGGATAAACCTACGTACTGTAGTATGTCACAGTATTCAATGTCGTTCGCCGTTCGCTTTCCATTCCAGGGCACATTCAATTGTGTCGCGGCGCGTGCACTGGCACTCCCACTTTCGTCTGGATAAGTTACTGGCCCGATATAGCCGGTGGCGTTCATGTACTTATGTCACTAAGTCCACACTGGCACAGCGATTGACGCCCTTAGCGTACATAAGGCTTAAGCTTCATCGCTGGGACCCGTTGGGATGTGTGTACGTACAAGCACAATAAGTACCCCGAGTCGGATATGAGCGTTTTGAGTTTGAGTTTGGGTGTCTGCTTTTATATTACGGCGTTGACCGTCCCTGCGCCCTAACTCAGTGGAGTTGGCATATTGCTTGGGGACGAGTTGTCAGATGCGGAGGGAAGCCTGAGGACGTATAAGACCATAAGTGCAAGGTTGTTACTTGGAGGCTAAGCGCGGTGTGCTTTACCTGCAGTATCGGGCTGCTTTTTCCTCCGCGGGGTATCAACGAGTCGATGGCGCGCCGGTGCCCTGGTTGCATGCGGTGCACAGCTGAAGTGCGTTGTAATTGCCCATGGGCGTGGGGCCATCATCCAGCTCAGACAGTGAGTAGCATGAAAGCTTGGATGAAAACGGGAAGGGGGAAAAGGGGGAGGTACAGCAAAAACAAAGTTGTGTCGTTTGTCTCGGCTGTGGACGTCTTGATCTGCCGACTGATGAAGGCACCATGTGGAATTACGCGTTACCTATATCGAATGTCCGGTGCAGCGTTCTCTCGTAGTTAATAGGCTGTATGTACAGCCTGAGAGAGGAGCCGGACTGGGACGATGAAGCAGCCATGATGAATCTGAGCAGTGCTGGTAACTAAGCTAGTACAGTGGTTCTAGTGCCAGTGGCGCATCTTGTTTGCCAGTGTTTGGTTCAGTACTTTGTTCATGATATTGCTGTAGTGGCTTATTCCAGTCTTATTCCTCTCACTGGCCCGCCCAATCATGATGACAACCCTTGAACGTTCGAACGTTGAACGCTCGTACCACGCTGCTTCGGGTCCTCAGCAGGTTACTACCAGCATGAATGGTTCCCCACGCAAGCTTGAATTGTTCATATCGACCCAGCAGTATCCGCCACCGCAAAGTCGCCAACTTGAATGGATAACGGATGAGATCTGAGACCTGGACCCGGTGGCGAGTCTCAGAGGTGCCATGGCACTGTCAACAGTTCCCGTACGCGCACGTCCGATCTGGTCTAGTCACGGAAAGTCTGTCGGTCAACGAAAGTCCGTCCGAGTCCACGCCCTCTCATCAATCCCGTTATCATCGTAGTGAAGCACCCACAGACGCCTCCACACAGGACTGGAGCATACGACTGTGCTTAGAGATTATCTCCACCACTATCGCATCACCATCGCTATCAGAGTGACAGAGTCAGAGTGAGAGCCAACACGGCCCCCGCGAACGACATCGATATAGTCCCCGTTCACGTTGGGCGGCCCAGGGCGGCGCGCCCTTGTGAGCCCAGCCTGAGTGAGACTTTATTTTCTCTCTCTCTATCTCTCTCTCTCTTCGGGACCGCACCGAGGTAGAACTGCCCACGCCAGGTACTGGCCCTCGTCCCATTATTATCGTCGTGGAACCAGATGCCTAAGCAAGTTCCATAGAAGTCAGGGGCTATAACCGGCAGGGAACTTCACCGGCACGGATGCGTATACGCTTTGCTTCTTGCTTCTTGCTTCCACAGCGCCCGGTCCCTTCTTCTCCTTCTCCATCGCCATCGCTGTCATCATTTTATCGATGCCAGACCCGGAGTCAGCCGGCACTCACGCACGACAGCGATATAAATCGTGCTTCCGTGTTGGACGGTCCGGCAGTGGACCTTTTTCTCTCCTCCTCAAGTACCTCTGTCGGGGCAGCACCGAGCTAGAAATACTGGCAGGTGCCAACCTAACGTCCCCCCTCATCCTATTATCCTCGTCGTGGGATCCGATTCCTAGGCAACTGACCCGCCCTTCCTTGACAGGAGCTGGAATCTATAAGTGGTGCCTTTCGGACCTTCCAGGTACCTCTTATTTCATAGTCCACGCGCAGGTGCCTTCTTCTAAACATGAACGCGGGGGTACTACACAAGTAGCAGGACATGACCGTGCGCATCCGGGTATTGATAGCTCTGAGCCTCTGACTCGTCTCGACGTAACCCACAGTTCACGGTAGATACGCTAGCCTCGTCACTATTCATATCAGCGTACAAGTCCCCCCGATCAATCGATCAATCGAATTGCCAGTGGATGGCAGTGGGGTGGCAAAGACAGGGACCGTAGCTGCCAGTGCCAGTGAGAGTGAGAGAGGCAACTTGAGTATCGGGTCCGACTCAACGAGTGCCTCCATCAGATTCAGATTCGAATCGACAGCGCCAAGGCTCTCACCATCCTAAAGACACCGCAACGGCAAAACGGCAACCGCAAGGGGTGCTCCTGTATGAGTATGCATGTCGGCAGTAGGAGACACCCGTCGTGATTCGGATACCGCCATCCCCACGTCGCTCATACAATGATCGCAACCAACAAAGCTTGTCCATTTGAAAAAGAAAAAGGAAAAATCCAGACAAAGTCCCTGAGAACATGTCCCTCCAACGGGTCAAGCTTTCGAGATCGATCTGTTTCGGTTGCCAGTGGCGTCTATCAGAACTCAGTGGCGAGTTGGGCGAGCGCTTGATCGTGGATTCATTCAAGATTCAGAGCTTGGTCTTACTGCTGTACACGGACCGAGCAGCCCGACCGACTCCCACAGCCCGTTGCTACCTCTGCAACTGGTCGAGGGGCAAGGTACCATGGCGGCGACTCGGAGGGAATGCACGTCATTCGCATTGACAAACATACATGCCATGTGCTCGGCAGACAACAGGACAATAGACCCGGGGGAGCCGGGTGCCAACGTTGATTGAAGAAGCTTTCAAGCTCAAGTTGGACGTTTTGCCAATGGAATGTTCTCGCAACCGAGCAGGTGGAATCACGGACTCGAGCGGGCGAGGGCGCCGTCCGTGTGCTAGGTCCAGACTCCTGTCGCGGCGACTTGTCGGTGTCTCTCGAAATAGACACTGATTGTTGAGCCTCCGAGTCTGCTGTGGCCCCGATACGTGTGCACGTGGGATTCAACTCTATGTACTAGGACCTAGTTACATGGTAGTACTCTCCGAAAGCTGGGTGACGTCATATCGAGCGAGATGGACAGAGAGTAGGGACCAGTCTTGTAATGATGGGAGTGGAGGAGAGAATGCGAGGGTGGAGATGTCGACGTGAGAGCTCGCTTGTGCGGACTCCAAGTATGACGTCGTGTGTCTGATCAGCCACTGATCGCAAAGGATATGAGATCGGGTATGTGCGATTGGATGGATGGACGGATGTTTCGAGAAGACCGGGGCTACGAAGTTGATGGACGAAACACGAATACATTGATACGGGCGCGGTGGATATGGCCCTTGCTATTTAGATGTACTGTATCTATGTATTCTTGTCTTGTGCTACAATAATATTAATGGGGGCAATAATGGAGGGAATTCTGTAAGTAGGGGCGATGCACCTGCAACTGATGGTTATCTAGATGTGACTATGTATATCACTGTGGTGGTAGGTACTGTAAAATTTTGGAACCCTGTGAATCCGAGGAGGAAGAGAAGGTGTCTTGGCATCGTGCGGGACTGCCTTGGCAGAATCGAGTTTATTTGTATATTATTTGAGGGGCTTGCGAAGCCAAGAGGCCGCTTCTTCTTCCCCTGGTGCAATGAGGTCTTCCCGCGAAGTGATTAGTGAAGGGGGGATGGTGATGCTGGTGATCGCGGGGGCGGGGTGGATATTCTGTGGGTGTTGGGCTGTGAGGCGCATGGAGTGAAAGAGTCGGCACCGAATGAGAGGATGGTGCATGTGCAAGGAATGATAATGCTATGCCCAGTACATATTTAGCTATGATTAGAATGTGGGGAAAGGATGTTGAGCCGAAAGAATGGCGATGTGTGCGTCTGTTGACATATTCAATGCGAGGGCGTAATGTATCCTAAAACGAGAAAAGGGCGAGGTGCCTTGATTGTGGTCCATTCCCATACTCGGACCGAAGACCCCGAAATGGGGTAAGATTCTAGTGTAAATATTTTTCGCGATAGTATGTAATCGGCGGGGTATTATATCCAATATCCAATAACTCGAGTGCTTGTCCTGCCCCGCACCATTTGGCTCTTGAACCCCCCCCACACAAACACAGACAGTGAGCGAACCGAGCATGTCCTATCCGCCACTCGTCAGACAAGAAGGCTTCCAGTTACCCTCCCCTGCACACACCGCCTCCCCTGAAGATACCTCCCCAACCTCCCCTCCCCCAGACTCATCCCCCGACTCCCTGGCTTCAACAGCATCCAACAACTTGTTCATGCCACACAACATCTCCTTCCTCCCCGAGCCATTCCGCAAGTTCCCATCCGCAGCTCAGGCTCATCAACATCCTCATCCATCCGCGTCAACGCCCACCATCCCTTCCTCCGCCATAGACTTTGCCGACGAGCTCGCAAGTCTCATCGATACACACCCCCACTCTTCATCTCACGAGCGATCAACTCACTCACACTCTCCAGGCCCATCCTACGACGACACCTACAGACACAACATCTTCGACATTTCTGCACCCACTTCCGCACACCACCACCACCACCACAACCATCATCACCCCTCTTCCTCCGCAAACGACATCTACCACTCCCCCACCGATCTTCCCGTCCACCCACACGCTCACTTCAATTCCACTCTCCCCTCCCTCAACTCGTCCATGCGATACGAACCCCACCCAGATCCCCCGTCCAGCTTTACATACCGTCACACCCCCTCCCCTACACAACGTTCTCGTTCTCGCTCTCGGCCTCCCTCCCTCGGCCCAACAAGAACCACACGTCGCGATCGCCGTACCGACTCAATCTCCTCTCACGTCTCAAGCACCAGCCCACCACCCCGCCCCCATCCACACGCGATCGTCATCCCGGGCAGAGGCACGGCAAACTCCATGGGCGGCTTCTTCGTTCCCGGTGGCGCGGGTGCGGGCGCCTGTGCCCCAGCAGAGTACAGCCTGCCCACCCCCGAATCGCTCTCGCACTCGTTTAACTTTGGCAGTGCGCAGACCCACGGGCACGGGCACGCTCATTCCCACTCCCACTCGCAATACCCCTACCCCGCGCCGTCCTCGCCCTACTACCCGTACCCTCCAATCAACCGCACGGGCACCCCTAGCATGGGGATCTCCCCCACCGAGGTGGAGACCCTCAACGGTCTGTCTATGAATGGCATGAATGGCGCGGGCGCGGCGATGAGCGTCCCCGGAGCTGTACACCACCACCTCGGTGCACACGCATCGTCGATCCAGCCCTCGTCCCTGCCCGCGACGGCCTCTGCCCTGCTCTCTTCCTCGTTCTCGCAAGTCGGCGGTGGTTCCAAAAGCTCCGTCTCTGTTGGGTCTGGAACGAAAACAGCCCTCGACCCCGACACCCACCTCTCTGAAAAACGCCGGCGAAGACGCGAGTCACACAATGCCGTGGAGCGGCGGCGGAGGGACAACATCAACGAGCGGATCGGCGAGCTGGCGGGGCTCATTCCGGACGTCTTGTTCGACTGCGATGCGCCACTCGTCGTGCCTGCCAGTGTTTCGGGGGCCGGGCCACTGGGTGGTGGGTTCGCGATGGGCGACGAATTGTTTTCGAGTGGGCTGTTGGGCGATTCTGGTGCGTTTGCTTTTTATGTTCTTTCTTGTTTTTTTATCGGTTTCTTTGGTTTTTGGTTTTGTTCGTGGGTCGGACTTATTGACGATGCGTCATGTGCACAGGAATGCATGTCCTCTCTGCTGAAGGCATGGACGGTCTGCCCGAACTGCCCGAGGAAGAGACTGGCGGTGATCTGGTGAAGAAAGACCCCAGCGAAGAGCGCGAAGGCCTGCACGCTGCTACCAATGGTGGCGGTGTGAACGGGCTCAGCGAACAGGGGACGATCAAGGCGAACAAGGGGATGATCTTGAGGAAGGTGAGTTTCTTGGGGGTGTCTTGTGCGGGTGTGTGGGGCGTGTGTGCTGACCGATTGTTTTCTCTTCAACTTCAACTCGTTTCAATTCAAATCGCCCGTACCTGCGAACCGCGAACCCATGACCCAGTCCGTCGAATACATCCGCTACCTCCAACAGCTCGTTTCCGTGCAGGCGTCGAGGGCCGGGATCTCGAAGAACGGAACCGGGTGCTGGAACGTGAGATAGCTGTGCTGCATGGTTCTGGGGAGGTGTCCCCACGGGCGAAACGTGCACGTACACGTGGATCCGCGGAGCGGGAGGACATGGAGATGGACAACGAGGTTCAGGCAGGCGAGGATGAGGACGGATGTGATGGTGTGGAGCGGGTGAATGGGGATGATCGTGATGCAGAGCGGAGGGGGCGGCAGCGGGCGAGGGGTAGCGTCAAGAGTGATGTGGGTGGGCGGGATGCGAGGATGGAGATGGCGATGAGGGAAGGGCGGGTGAGCGCGAGCAGGGAGAGGATGCACTTAGAGGGTGTGGACATGGAGACGTGAGTCGGGAGTCTGCTTCCATGCGGTGATATGATGCGCCCCGCCGAAATTATGATCAAGGCTCGCGCATCTTATCTTATGATGCATGTCATTATGTCGTTATGATCTTTTCATGCCCCATCGAACGAACGACACGACACGACACACACTCTCCCTCCATTTCTCACGCATGTAGCTAACCCGCCGCCGCGTTTCATCGCTCTCTTCGTCCAAATTGGCGCTACCCTCACACTGTCGTCTTACCAGAAAACCCCATTCGTCCAGTTCGACACGGCCCTCACGGCCCTGTCTTGCCAGCACCCCACTGGTGAAAACGCGCGGTCTTGCGCATCCCGCCCCTCCCATCCAAAACTCAAACGAAAACATTGCGATGACAAAAGTGTATCATTTACCACACGATCATAAAGGGTTTTCCACATCTTTCCTCCCTCTCTCTCTTTTTGTATCTCTTTTCTTTTCCCTCCTTTGTTTTCCTTCCTTCTGCCTATTTCCGTGGTTGTGTTTATATCGATGCGTTATGTGTATAGTAGTATACTATCTCTTTCCATCTCTCGTTTCCCTTGGGCCGTGGTTGTGTTTGCCGTTGCCTCCGTTTCTGCGCCGTCTAATTTTTCTTTTCTCCGCCGCCCTCCACGCTGCTGCTGGCTCTATCTCTATCTCTATCTCTATCTCTCCGCGTCCTGGTCTGATCCTATCCTATCCGCCGTTCACTGTTGTTCAGGCCATCGAACGCCTTTTTCGGTGCTCGAGCTCGAGTATGGGCTACATCTAACATGTACTAATGGCAGGGGGGATAACTTAGTACCAGTCGAATGATTCTCTCAAGCCGATCAGATCACTTTGAAAACCGATCGATCAATTTAATCAAGCTGCACATGAGATTGGCAGTGCTTTCGGAATTGCGATCGATGTGCTTTCTTTTTTCTACTGTGTGCGCTAGCTAGGTATAGTAGAAATACCGACATTGACATTGTTTCCGTTTGAGAGACTTCAAATCGCTGATTTCACCCTAAATGGATAATACATACTAAGTAGTACTAGTGCACCGACACTCCCTGCTTCATTCGACGGGCGCAACTGCATTCCTGCAGTGAGACCGGGTTGTGCGCATGCCCGGGCTTGAGCTAGCGTTTAATTGCATGGCCTCCTCATGCACTAGGGTCTGGCAGGCACCATTTGTCATATGGTACGACGGCAGTACGTAGGTACATGCATCATCGCCCGTCCGAGTTGACGCGTTGACCGCCTGACTTGGAGAAAGTACGATGCAGCCTAGGAGGACTCGACTCGACACGTGGGGGGGTAGTGGCAGGCGGAGGCGGAGACCAAGAAAAAGAGGGCGCGCCATTTTTTTTCATTTCATTTGCAGATTCGGTGGGCAATACAGTAGTACCCTGGCACTGCTGGCAGTCTCGTTGGTTGTTTCAGGCTGTTTAGTACATATGCACACACTTGGGGTATTTTGCTCGAGATGTGTGGGTGTGGGGGGACCATCATGCCATCATGCCATCATCATGCCAATACATGCCATTCAGGGACCCCCCGCATCAGACGCTGCTGGGCACGGCTGGGCATGGTTGGGGTGGGAAGGTGTGCACGGGAAAAGGGAAAGCGGATCGGTTCTTTATGTTATCCACCGAGTTAAAGGAGTTAAAACTTGCAAAGGGCCCGTGCGCCTAAGAGCTTGGAGGCGCCCAGATGCGGGGTCAGGGGTTAACCGGCTATATTTCGGGCCGAATGAAGGTAAGGTACTACAGACCAATATGTCATGTCAACCTTGGAACTTGTTGGTGCAAGCACGTTGCTCTATTAAGCCCATCATATAATTAAGAGGGGATGGCCGTAGATGGGCGTGGAGGTACAGCCGGTCTATATACATACACGTCTCGTCACCGGTATCGACAAGTGCAGCACAGCCTGCCCAGGTCCTTATGCAAATCAAGAAACCTTGCTCGACATCGGACGGGGCGCCCTGTCAATAAATGAAAGTTTGAACTGTTGCCATCATAATATCATATAGTTCCTGGGGCTCCACAGGGAATCTCAGAACCAGAAGCGGACTATAATACACTAAGTTAGGCTCGTTTCATGTATATTCCCAAATACCGAATTCGGAGGCACTTGGGGTGACGTCTTTGCTGTCGAATCAATGTGCCAGCATGGGGCGGAGCATACTACGTCAGACGTCCGAGCTTAACGCGCAGAAGCAGAAGCAGAGCGATACAGGCTCCCGACAGCCCACTTGAGTCAGCATCGCAACTTGCTAATTGGCACTAGACAGCCGAGTTACTGCAACCTGCAAGCCTTCAGCTTCAAACACAGGGGCTGCTGCACTAGCTTCCGACATCGAGAACGTTATGTATGTAGGACATTCAGGGTTCTGATGTCCGTGCGTCCGACGTCGTCGAAGCTCTGTCCTCAGACCATGCCAAGTCGAGGCTGCGCAGTCTTCCATACATACTAGGATGACAGGATCATTGTGCGAAGATCGGGTGACCCGATAAAACCGCGCCGCAGCATTGAACTCTAGCCTAGTGGCGCAAACGCCACATGAAACAGTAACCCTCAAAGTCAAAAGTCTTCGATGCGCTGCATTAAAACATTTACCCTATCTGGGTGCCGTGACGTTGCACGGAATCTGGGCTGACGCGTGAATGTATGGAGCGATAAAACATTCCTTCCTAGCTTTCTATATCATCCCTCATCTACATGCTGGGCAGTGACGTAGGCGGGAATCTGGACGTTGGACTCTCCTTGTTCTTCGGCTGCACAGAGTGAGAGCAACATCAGGGCAGTGGTGGCAGGGCCGTTCGGAAAAACCTACGTGTAGCGTGCCAGAAGTATATCACAAGGCCCGAGACCACTACTGCGAAGGCGGGGAAATATAGCCAGTAGGGCGAATAGCGCTATCGGGGAGCAGCGGTCAGCTGAGGACGCAACCATCAGAAACCCGAGACTACTACACACGAAGAGGAAGAGCCCTGATTTCAAATTCATTAGCTGCAAGAAAGAAGTGTGGCACCGACGTACCAAAAAGGAGTCCATAAAAGTCGCTTGTGAGCAGGGCCATGTTGAAGTAAGAAGATGACGCAGTGCGGTACAGCAGCGGTGCAAGCGAATACAGCGTGAACATGGCTAACAGTCACTCGTTAGTGTGTCTTATTGATGAGTGTGGGAGGAGAACGCTACCCGTCGTGTATGCTACCAAAATTCCAACTTAACGCCAAGATCAGTTCATGGCATCGAGACTCTCCAATATATTTACTCACTTGTTGCGCTATTCCATGGCGCGACACGCATCAACTCGTGTTCCAGAGCAGACGCCTGTATACCGCCCACAAGCACGCCCCACATACCAAGTTGTCCAACCACCTAAAAGACAATACGTGTCGGACACGTGAGAAGGTGAGAACAGGAGATACGCACCTCGTAGAGTGGCGAATGTCTCACGAAGAATTCTTCTGTAGCGTTTACTGTCCAAGAAGATAAGTCTATCCATCGGGAATTCCAAGCACGCAAGTACAAACCGACGCCGTAGATCGTGGCCGCCGCCACCATGAAGGCGTCTCCCTTTCCGCGGCTCTCAGCATGTCCATCTTTGCCAGTGAGAAAGTCGGACGCGACCAACAATCCAAGACCGCCGATGCATACCAAGACACCCTACCCGACCAATCGGATTGATATGAGGCATCGGTAAGTGATACTGATAATGAAACCATACGAAAATCTGGGTCCAGTGGTATTTTGTTCTCATGTATACCCAACATGAGAACAGGCACACTGGGATAGCCCATCTGAGAAGAAGGGAATTGGGCATTAGAACGTAGATGTGGCCCCGTTGGAAAACTTACGCGTCCAGCAGCATACACGACAAAAGGTCTGTATAGCCATATGCCTTGTACGAACAGAAGCATCAGTTTCGGGCCGTAGGTAAGCATCAGAGGCTCAATACACACCTTCACAGAGAGGAAGTTTCCCTCCACGTCACCACATGCGAGTAAGAAGTCTGGGATGAAATGCCAGATAAGAAATAAATCCAAGTGAAGTGAAGCTTCAGCGACCAACATTTCCACCCATCACGCAGTATAACTCTTACCCCAGCCCTTGAGTCCATCTGAGCAAATGAGAAGGTGAGTCGCGGAAGTCACATAAACCTGAAGTCCAGGCTCACATCGATATATCGTATAAGGAGTATATACAACAAAGAGAGATAGATAGCTGTAGTTTCAGGAGATAGCGTTTAGAGTTGAGCGATGACGAGAGAGTGGCACTTGCGTGAAAAACGTCTGCGTACTGGGCATGACCCAGTTTCGGTTAACCAATTCTGTGGTCGTGACAGAGGCGGCAGTTATACAGAGACTCAGAAGTTGCCCGCCAATAAGGGAGTAGGTGAAAGAAGGCGTCCAGAGACTGAGGAAGCGCGCATAAAGACTCTCGATGAATGCCTTCGGGGAGTCGAAGACTATCGGTGGGCGAGGGCGAGTTTGCTTCGTCAGAAGATGCGCGCAATCAGTAGACTCGGAGGAAGTATGGTGGACGTCAACATCTTCCTCCTTTACTTGGATGGAGGATTCGGAGGGCATTGCGAGGAGCTGATAATCGTCGTGCACCGGGTTCGGTCGACGAGGAACTTGGGAAACGAACCATGTTTTATACTTGGGCACTTCAGCGTCTAAGTTGCAGCGAGATAAGGAGAAGAGTGAGCTTCGTGGCTTATCAATACCGCGACGCATGAAGATTTTTTGGTAAGTATAGAACCATGAGGGACTTACAGGTCCGGTCTACGAAGCGCTCCATGGAAGATGTCCTCGCTTCAGGGGGAGGCTCGCTGACTGACTTGAGCGAGCACCAACAACGAACTAGGTGTTGCCGAAGATAATTATGTAGCGGCGACAATATTAGTGATGAGACGGAACGTCTGTAACCTCGGGCCCCGTCGGACCTGATGGTGTGAACCTTGTGAACCTTGATTAAATCTTGAGTTGTCTGCAAGTTGGAGAATCACTGCAATTCAAAGTAGGAAGTCCACGAACGTCAGACGGGTTCAGTTGATGGAAGCCATACAAAATGTAGAAGGTCTTACTACGTCTGACGCTGACAAGACCATGGTGTTGAGATAAGAGTGTTTTATGATTCGTCGCAGGCACGAGCAGTACACCTACTAGTAGAAGACATACCTAGGTTCGTCACACCGTCACACATCCGAGGAACCTATTTCGAGTGACTGTCAGCATCAGCTTTCAGATGTCTGAATCTGGTATAATAGCCCCTAAAAATGGTTTCCGTCAAAAAAATATCTTTCATGTATTTGGGGCGCGATCCAAGTGCGGCCACAACTTTAACCATGGACCAATTGGAAAAATCACACTTGCCGCAGCTCAGCGCTCAGCGCTCAGCACTGAGAACAGGATGCTGGGAGACATGGAATATAATATGTAATTACCCAGGTCACTATACCCCTGACATAAAATGTCACAGGTCACATGTTTTATGCTTGCTGTGACTGTCACTCTGGTTTTTAAAATTTAAAATATTTACATCACAATTGCCACAAATAAACGCGTCGCGTAGCACTACGCACCTTCCATTCGTGTCATCATAACCACCTGACGAGGTGAGCAACACTGACCTTGACGTCTAGCAGGAACCATCAGACTGCGGGGTCACTGAACACATACATGGATGAAGGCTATGACTCAGACCATGCCGGTTCTGAAGATGTATGTGGGCTCCTGACGATAACCTCGCTCCCGTGAATAACCGAGTTTCTTTGGGTCAGATGGAAACAATCCTCGAGATGTCTCGGGTTCAATATCATAAGGACGTCCGCGTGGCTGGCCCATCTAATGAAGCCGCACAGCCATCCTATCTACGCAAGCACGAGTTGAACACTCGTTTGTCTGCTCTCGAATCCGAGATTCAGGGGGTGGACGAGCAGATACAGAAATTGAAGGCGCTGCGCCAAACCCTGCTCGTTGAGAAGGAAGACGTACTGCGACAAGCTCAATCCATCTCAACTCTACAACCTGCTAGCGTTGCCGTGACCAATGCCAAAGGGAAGGCCAAAGCTACTGGAACAATCGATTATGCTGTGGAGTTCGACTGGGCTCCCCAATTGAAGGGCACAATGAAGAAAGTCTTTGGAATTACCAACTTTCGCCTCTGCCAGCAAGGGTAAGACCGATGTTGTCTCTTCACAACAGACATCTCACCGAGATTATATAGGGTTTGCAATTCAAACATGGACGGCCGTGATGTCGTCTGCGTAATGCCAACAGGTTTGCGACACTCTCACTCCGATATGCGGGTTCTTCCTAATCTCAGCCTGAAGGCGGAGGAAAATCATTAACATATCAGCTCCCAGCCCTGCTCACGCCTGGCTGCACCCTTGTTATCTCGCCCCTTATTTCACTGATAACAGACCAAATTTTGCATCTTAGAGAAGCTGGAGGTAAATCAGTCATTTAATCCTAGTAGTACTCGTGACGACGTCGAAGCAGTTGAGGCAGTCATGTTGACCGGTGGCACCTCCAAAGCGCTAGCCAACGAGATTCAACACCGATTAACTGCAATGGCATCGTCGCGAGCAAGTGGTCAACAGGGGGACATCAAGCTGTGTTATGTTACGGTTGGCCTCTGAATTTGTCTTCGCATGCACCGATGCTTATTAGCTCTACGTCAATAATGGGCAGCCGGAGAAAATCGCGAAGAGCAAAGTCTTTATGTCTCTTCTGCGCAAACTTGTCGAAGGGGGGAAGCTAGGCACGTATCCACCCCATCTGGAGGCTCATATTTTCGAGCCTATATCTTTATTCTCAGCTCGCATCGTCATCGACGAGGCTCACTGCGTCTCCCAACTTGGACATGATTTCAGGTGCAGCCACCTCAAGTACGGACCGAGGAAACCTATACTAACCACAGCGGCATCCAGGCCTGACTACAAGAAACTCAGCGTGTTACGCCAGTTCTTTCCGCACGTACCCATCCTCGCGTTATCTGCAACATGTCCACCGAGGGTCCTTCAAGACATCCTGAAGATACTCCACATGAAACCAGTGGTAGACGGCAAAGGTCAATCAACTATGAGATTCACTTCTTCTTACTGAGGTGCCTGTGCAGCCGCTCCTCGAGACGGAACGGTATATTTCTCTGCTCCGCTTTACAGGAAGAATTTGCATTATTCGGTGGCTCCCAAGCCTTCGTCGGCGAAAGAGGTTGTCTCTGCCATGTCAGAGTACATCTTGCGGAATCACGAGAAGGATAGTGGGATTATCTACTGTCTCACGAAGAAGGTGCGTTACTCCGGTAACTAGTTTATGAAAGATGTTTTCACTTCTGGCATTTTGCAGGACGCTGAGACCGTTGCAACAAGCTTGCAGGAAGTGAGCAGCGGTCGAATACGAACCGGCGTTTATCACTCGGACGTCCCGGATGGCCAGAAGGAAGGGCTTCACAAACGGTGGAGAGACGGTTCCGTCCAGGTTGTTTGTGCAACAATCGGTAAGTAGCTTTGAGTACACCTGTGAAGGATACTTATGCATGACGAGTTCAATAGCGTTCGGACTGGGTATTGATAAAGGGAACGTACGCTTCGTGCTACACCATACGGTAAGGACATGTCAATCTTTCCAACGGTTGTCCTGAATGATGAACCACAGATGTCGGTTGGTACACGTTTAACCTTCCTGCCTCCTTCATCTGAAGCACAATAAATCCTTAGAAATCATTGGATGGCTACTACCAAGAGTCAGGTCGAGCCGGGAGAGACGGTCAAGACGCGGACTGTATCCTCTACTACCGACCCCAAGATGCCACACGCCAGTCATCTATCACGTGTACAGACACAGATGGACAGTCCAAATGTGCGTATCACCTCAACTTCTTTAGCACCGCCTCCCATGCTCATCGACATGCAGTACACGACATGCTACGTTTTGCACAAGACTTGCAAGAATGCCGCAAGATCTTGTTCGCCAAGTAGGTCCCTCTCTCACAGGAACTCTGGCATGTTGATCGTGTGTATAACAATTCTATGATTTCATTCTATGCTGTGCTTGCGTTCAGATACTTCTCGTCCTCTTCTGACCTCTCCATGGCCTCATGGACGACCGAAGAATCGAATGCCATGGACAGATGCGGACACTGCGACAATTGCACACGTGCCCCGGAAACAATTGAACATAAAGACGTAACAATTGAAGCGTGGCAAATTCTCAAGATCCTCGAGGCAGTTGATGCGCAAGGCGGAAGACAAACGGTTGCTGGGATGGGCGATTTAGCGAGGGGGTTAGGCGGTGGATCTTTCGAGACTGGTGGTAAGCGAAAGAAGACAAAGGAAAGGGTTCAATTGGATTATGACGCTGTCGCTGGGGGCAAGGTTGGGTTGTCGAAGGATGTACGTGATCTTTTCTTTTCTTTTACTTTTTCTGTCCTTTTTTTTACTTTTCCTTTCTGCTTTTCCGCTCTTATTCCTTTCTCCTTCTGGAACTTACGGTTGGAATTTTCAGGATATCGAAACGTTGATCGTCCATTTGCTCGTCTCACGCTACCTGGGAGAGGCCTTCTCGTCGACGGCATACACAGTCAATGTGTACGTCATACCCGGCGAACTTGCCCTCCGGCTCACCCGGTTCCCTCGCGCCGATATCGTCAACGGTAAGGGACCCAGAATTCAATGTTCGTTTAAGCGGCACACGCGTAAAGGCAAGGGTGCGGTGCGGGTGCGGGTGCGGGTGCGAGTGCGGGAACAAAGCGGAAAACGGTTGCAAGGGGCGATGCAGATATTGGGGGCGACGACGTACTAGTACTACCAGCGGTCTCTGGATCTTCGCGCCCACAAAAACGCCTCTCGCTGTTCAACCCCGTTCGGTCCGATTCGGACGAGAATGGTAGCTTCGCGCGGAAAAAGAAGCGGCTGTACGAGGAAATAGGCGCCAGGGATGGCGGGGCTGGGGAAGGAGGGAGGGGTGAGAGATCCAGGACGAAGATGAGGACTTCACGAATGATCCATCATGATCGATGAGGCTGAGCCTTCGGATGTGGAGAGCGATGTGGACGACGATGAACGATTGGGAATACTCGTTGAGATCGGCGCCAGGGACGTCAATGAAGCGGAAAGCGAGCATGCAACCGAGGGGTCCTCTGAAGAAGGTGGAGAAACGATATCAGAGCGACATTGACGTTATATCATTATCATCGGACTAGTGTATTTCGTTTTCTTGCCTTGCAACTTATATTTCGAAGTCAAAGGAATCGAGTCTAGGAATACGACAGTAGAGATAGAGAACAAAACAACATGAGCTACACCAGCACATATCTATCTATAACTCCCGTGCCTGTACGCAGAATACAATATACACAATATACACTTCCACGTGTTGTCACCACCCTGCACCAGCAGTGGTCGAGACCCAGAGAACCCAACACCTAACCTTACACGCGTGTTGTTCATCGTCGATTTCTGCATGACATCGCAACCATCCGATTTTTGAATGCCATTTCAAACCTTCTCCAATCCTGGACGCAAAGCTTGGGAAGCCTCAGCAGCATCGGCGGCCAAGATTTGACGTGACGCAATGCTGCGAGCTCGAATCTTCGAGCCATAGAAGAAGAGCACCTAAATATGCCGGAAAACGAGAAACAGAGCAATTAGTGCACCGCTTCCACCATGCAATACTATGGCACAGCTCGACTTACGAATGGGGTAGGGGCCATCACGAGTGCGAGAATTGCAAAAAGCGTGAGTCCCCATTTATACGAGAGAGTCGCGAACATCTGTGGGGTGAAAAGCGGGAACACCAGGGCCATGACGTTTCCTGAATACCGATTATCATTTCAGCAACGGTCAGCCTGGGAGAGGCTTGCCAATGTGACTTACGGAACAGGCTCTGGCCAGCTTGGGCGGAAGACGCGTATGTGTTATAGCTAAGAGACCCGGTCGACGGTCAGAGAGTTGGCGAAATTCTCGCACTGCAGAAGGGTAACGCACCAATCCGCGAGGTATAGAAACGCAACTTGGAAGATGACCATGACCCCACTCATGAATACCTGCAAGACTATGGTGAGGAAGTCCTCAAGCAGCATCAAAATG
The DNA here is from genome assembly GCA_014904935.1 of Melanogaster broomeanus. Taxonomy (NCBI): domain Eukaryota; kingdom Fungi; phylum Basidiomycota; class Agaricomycetes; order Boletales; family Melanogastraceae; genus Melanogaster; species Melanogaster broomeanus. The sequence continues at coordinate 125,966 of MU123766.1, read as the reverse complement.
AATTGGCTGACCGTCAGTCCGATGATAGGGGCTATCCAGTGTATTTTTGGCGACGCCGTCCAGGCGAAGATGAGCATTCCCACTGGGAGGCACAAAGCGGCAACGCAAGCAGCATATAGCCGAGCCTCCTGTTGCTTCCGGGTGTAGTGCATCCTAATGGTAGATGTCGTCACTTCACTGCTGTCTAGATTGCATTCGGATGACTACCTGTAGAGTTTATCTTGATAGATGTTGGCCAAGAAGCCGATGAATGCGCCGACGCTTATGTGATTGTGGGTACCAGCCCGAAAGAAGATATCGACCCTGCCTTACCTTAGAGTTGTATAGACAAATCCAGTCTGTCTGATATCGAAGCCATAAACGGTCACGAACATAGGAGTTACTGATCTAGACGCCGAATGAGTCCGCCATCCCTGAATCAGAGAATAGGTCACATACTCTAATAGGCAGTAAACGACGCCCCAAGTGAAACCACACCATACCTGGAGTTAAACATGTAAGTTGACTTATGAAGAGGACAAGATAATCAACTCACGCTGAAACTCTGTACGAGAGGTTCAGTAAGCAGGAAATCTACATTGACAAGTAGACGTCAGAGCTGTCAGAAGGAACCGAATATGTACGACGCACATAAAGGCCGCGAACAAGCCGTTTTGATAAGGCTCCCAAGGCTCTCCTTGTTGATCTCGGCCCTGCATTTATGTCTGCTTTCCCCTGTAATTTTACGTTTGGACCGTGCGATCTCGGTAAGAATGATGGAAGAACGGGTCTCCCCATAACCACCACGACGATGACAACAAAAAGACAGGAGACCCTGAACGGAGATAAGATCATTTGTTCTAATGGATGAAGGGAAATATTGTCTTACATGACATGAATCCATTGGACCCATCGCCAACCGAGGTGAGGGTTGGATTCTATCACTCCTCCGATGACCGATCCGAAGCCAATCGAGAAGACAGATACGAAAGCGAAGATAGACATCGGCAAACCTCGTCTGCGGGCAGTGAGATAAAGAAAAACAACGCTCCTCGCAGTGCTTACTCGTCGGGTTTCCAGATGTCCGCGATGCTACCACCGACAAGAGAAGCCCCTGTGGAACCAAAGATACCTCCAAGGGCGCGTCCTACGATTACCGCTTCGATGTTTGGAGCCCTAGATGTTGGATCTGATGAATACTTTTCACAATCTGATCACTATTCCTTACAATGCTAGCATCACCTGAGTGAGGGTGAACATGACCGCCGAAAATATATACATAGGTCTTCGACCGACTTCCTGCTAGAATATGAGTGACGGGTCAAAAATAAACGGAAGCAGCGAACCTCGCTAAATGACGAGGTGACCAGGGGAACTACGCCAAACCCTACAGCGTAGAGACCAAGACCCAAGGTTACTTGCAGCTGGGTGCAATGTAACTCTTGTGTCATGGATGTTGTGCTGATTGCATACGACGATGCGGCTGAGGCTGGAGCTGTCCATGAGCACGCGACAGAGTGTTTCCGAGAGCGAACATCACCTGTAATTCCGGTGAAGAAACAGGCCGTCAGAGTGATCGCCCATTTATTTGCGCGAGAATAATTATCGGGATTGCGGCGATCCCCATGTTCAAATTCGACCTGTCCGCAATGAGTAAACCACACAACACGGGTGACCGCGAAACATACATATAAGATTTTATCTTCCGTGTCCTCCACGGTGGAGGGTGGAGAAGCGAAACCTTCTAGGATTGCACCCTCAGCGCTCTCCTTTGACATGATGACGAGGCTAGAAAGAGGATGTCAAGAGATGTGTTAGGAAATTCGAGAAGCTCGCTCGGGGGAGTAGAATCTGAGTTCTTGCATCCTCCAGAAACTCTGAGACGCTATAAATACGTCCTGATCACGATCCTCGATGGAGAATGAGAAGCAACGCCAGGAAAAGCATTACAACTATGTGTCCTATGCAGAACGACGCATGCATGGTAAGTGAAGTCAGCTGTCGCCTGGAAATTAGCACCATCCCCGAAAGTGAGCATCTTCCTGATCTTGGCAGGTGGGCCAGGGTGTGTTGTCTCGACGCGTTCCACGAGAATTGACGGGCGGTTAGTGGTTTCAATTCAAAACCTTGGCGATTTGTTCTCAGCCAACAGTCATTTGACACAAGGAGCCCAAAAGAGTTTGGGTTGCTGTCAGTAAGGTGGCGGGGTTGATCATTCTCGAGCACGGAGGGCAACATTGGTGCGACCTAGTATATGTAAAGATCGGATCTGGATTGCGTCACAGGCAAAAAGATGTCGCCGAAAGTTGGCCGAAAGTGTAGATCTATGACCCGAGGGGGGGAGAGCGAACAGATATCTATCGATACAGATAAATCACCAGGAAAAAACTTGACATGTGTATGATTGGCTTACGAGTAGGCTTTGTCCATGAGTCGGAGGGCGATCAACCGTAGTGTTCGTGTGGGAACCCGCCAAGGCCAATGAGCTGAGGTTACATGTAAATACGACTGCTAATAGTCAAGCTTACCTTCTTATCGTCCAGCTCCTCTGAGCAGGAAATGTAATTTGTCAATCGTCACGCAAAAAGGAGACGTCAGGGCCTCCTTTGCTATTCAGTCAGCGGTAATCAGCATAAACCTTGTGACGAACTTACGAGTCATGGTTGTCTTGGGATGAGTGCACTGGGCAGGAAAGTTGTCACATGTTTGAGCCGCTGTCGGATCCGAGTCTCCGAAGTCCGAATTTCTGAACTGATGATCGATCCATGAGATCTTGAGACGTCCGACTCGGAGTCCATCATGATGAACGTAGTCGCTCAACAACCAATTGCAACCATAACCATAAGAATTTCCATCCTGACGGATTTTCGCACCACACTTTGTCGTCATCCCAGAGGACCTTCGAAATCAATTATTACGAAGGAGTGCGCGGCGAGGCTTTGGCGTTTGATCCTGCCTGGTACTAGGTAGCCAGCCACAAGTAATTCTTTCCAACTGGTATTCAGAATATCGCACCAAGGATAGGTCTTCCATTATAATTCATGCCGGCTCAGTGTTTTTCCAAGCTTCGTGGAATTGGAAATATTCCGCTCAAGAGCTAGAAGTCGTTCCACCCAAACCACCTCTCTTCATCTCCGTTCACAAGCACAGGACGGGTGTAGCATGGCCTCCAAGGCTTCAGAGTTCTCCCGGAATGCCACGCAAAGTATAGCATGCAACCGGCAGACTTCGTGTATGGGCCAGGTAAAGATGTTCTTTTGAGAAGTGTACTTCTGTGACCGAGCTTGCATCCCCCTAGGAAGTGGAGCTGATATATTCAAGTCTTCACGCTTTAGATGCACGCGTCTGCATTCCCTCCACCTACGGACCGTTGTCCTCGAGGAGATGTCAGGGGCTTCTTTAATATTACGGGCGCCATGGCTTCGGCGACCGTGTTTCACTTAGCCATGTTGGAATGAGCTGCGCTTCCCAACCCTTGGCCCTGATGTCATTAACGGTTGGTTAAAAGACGAGTAGAGGACTTGTGCCTTCACCTGTCCATTCACCGTTCGACGACGCCAACCCCCGCTTGCGTTCAGGAAACTTCTCTCTGACGAAATCAACCTGAGCTGAATACCTGCATGGCCGAGGAAATTGTGCTCGTTCATGTCACTTCCTTCAGTATTAACTCTTTGCCATGCCGACGAGGTCAGTTCTGGATTACAGGCTCCGTATTCCCCAGGCCTCCCTCCATCGAGCCGGTCGCATAGGCACATTTATGATTCAGTGGCATAACCCCACCGCAAACGTATGGCACCGACGCTCATAACTACCTGTCCAAACAACTACAGAGACGCCCAAGGCACCATCGGACTTGCCTCAGTGAGGCGTTCACTCTTCTCTCCGACAATATTATGATGATTGAACTAAAATTCAACATGTCGCTCCGGGCTCATAACTACAGGTATGACGGCATACTGAACCCGATTGAATACCGGCTTCTTCATAGACTTGTATCTTCACTGATCGGACATCGACCCATTGATACTCCATAACTCACTGTGTTCTACCGAAGCGCTTCTCAAAGACGTCCTTGACGTGATCCTAAGTGATTCAAACAGTTAGCACTCGAAAGCGACTTGTTTGCGCATAAACCTACCTCGTCAAAGGTAGCTACGAAGCTCGGCCGTTCCAAAAGGTGTCCAACATAGGTGTTGAACTTGGCGTACTTCGGGCTCTCCAAAGTTTTGAGGAGTGCGTGACCCTGGCCAATTTCATATTTTCCTATCTCACTCTCTGCAACCGACTTGAACCGAGCGAAGAAGGGAGTGAAGGCGACGTCTGCGATGGTGTACTGGTCTCCGATAGCATACTTTCCAGAGTCTTGGCAAGATATCTGCACCGCTTCGACAGCGGCGAGGAGGTCTTCAGTGTCCTTCACCACGAATGAATTTCATGTAGGAGGAACCGAATTTGGAGCCGGCAACCTCGATGAAGAAACGGGCTTGTGCACGGAGCACGGGATCACCAGGGAGTAAGTTGGCTTGCGGGTAGAGGTCGGCGACGAACTCTACGAGTACGAGAGATTCGGCGAGTTTCGTAGACTCGGGCGAAGGATCTTCGGGGAGAACATCAGGACCGCCATAGGCAATAGCAGGTACCTATGACACAGGAGTAAGAGATCGAGGTTTTGGATGAGAGGCGCCCGAGTACTACGAATTCACACCTTGCTGGCTGGGTTCACTTTGGGAGCATACCACTCTGGTTTGTTTGCGAGATCAATCTTATAGACTTTGAACCTTGGCATTGGCCTCTGCGAGGGCGATCTCGACCTTTCAGTTTTGATCCATGAGCACGACTCGATCGTCCTCAACAGAATCGACCCACCCTATGAGCATACGGGCAAACCTAATCGACAAGGACAAGTTAGATTATCGCGGTGTCCTCTAGAATGGACACTAGACTACTCGTACCTTGGCAGTATACAAAGTGAGTGACTGTGGGGAGCTCATTCGTTGGATGCAGTAGAATGGTCGTTCTGGTTTTGTTCCCAAGCCCGAGGGATTGTAGGCTACTTATAGCTCAGGCTCTCTAACTGACTGCTCGCACACTGACAACATATGGCGCAATATTAATCACGAAGTTGGCAAGATAGCATGCTTGCTGACCGAGCCGCCCTCTCAGGGGGGGTAATTTCTAAGCCGTTGCCTGGTACAGTATATTCTTTGGGAGCAAAGATGCTACCATATCAGGACCAAGGTGTCTGCCAGTGCGCTGCCACTTGGGACGAAGCACATATCCTTGCAAGCTCGAGTCGTCGACGATCGCCTCATCGAGATCTTTGGGGTGAGCAGTCCTCTGACAGGCTCCAGAGAGATTGTCGTTTCTCAAGGGGAGGTACTCGAGGCACGAGGATTGCGTAGAATGTATATACTATGATACTGTAGTCCGTGTGTGAGTTAAGCGAGGTGGCACCGTGACCCTTTTCTCTTTTTGGCACCTTGCGTCAAGCTCGTCGAGCGATACATACTGCTCACCAACTTCGTAGTAGAGCTCTCGTTCTCGCACGCACGCACCACTCCCTGAACGATCATCGTTCCGGTTAGTTACATCCCACACCAAACACAATTTCCACAGGCGTCTCGTCCATTGCATTGTGCTCGACACCTGACTGTCTCGCTCGATGACCTGTTCGGTGCCCACTCACCCACGCAGCTCACCCGATCCATCCTCTCACTAGCTCTCCCTTCGCGTTTCGTAAGAAACTTATGAAACCACACCTTTTCTCTTTCTCTGTCACTGAGATATTGATACACGGAATATTTCTAGTCTCTCATAGACAGACCATAGGGTCGAAGGAAGATAATCGTTACTTCTCACTCGTGCTTATCCTTCCACTGCCACTGGCAGAGTCAAATGCCCTTCTCTAACGCTTCGATAATATTGCGAGTCCAGTCCAACTAGGTCCAACTTGACTAGGTCCGACCAATGTCGAACAGTCCCACGCTCTGGATCGTTTTGACTTTGGTTTCACTTCAGCCGCGCTCATCATTACGACCGAAACAATGTCATGATACTTTGTGAAACAGACACATTCCTCCTGCAGAGATATCAGTCTCCAACAACAGTGCCCAATGATCATCAGAGTCCAGACAGTCTCGTTTCTCATATGGCGACAACCGACCTACTTACGGTTGTCCATCGCGATCTGAGTCGATACACAACGGCTGACAGCCTGACATTCACTGTATTCAAAATGACGCAAACTACTGGCAGGTGGAGAAGTTGCGAAACCATATTCTAACCTGTTCCCTGCTCCTGTCAGCCTGCTCGTCATGTCCCCCCGAACCACAACGCATGATAACATCGTAGCTCACCTAGTAGCTCGCCCCGACCAATCAATCAACCAGATCTCTGATTCCACAGTGACTTTACTGGGTGTGGTACCTCTTGACAAGGAAAAACCTTTGCCGCCAATACCCGGCCGTAAGGGTGATCTTTCTGGCCTGTCCACTGCCCTTGGAGCGTAAGTGGTCTACACTGGAATGGCTTCTGGGTCGCATTAATCATCTTGCACGCAGATTTTTAATGCAGATATGTAGTTACGGGTGAGGGCTATTTATCGGTCCTGAATCTGGCCTCAGATGTCATGCAGGTACACGGTTTCATTTGGTGTCTATCAAGGTAAATGTTCTATGGGATTGGTCGAGCCAAACTGGAACCGAGAAATCGATGTTGTGGCAATTATGGTTAGACTTCTACACTCAACACTACCTATCCGAACATAGTTCGTCGGCGATCTCGTGCGTCGTCGTATTGTCTTTGTTTATTATGACTGAAGAGAACCGTGATTCAGGTGGATAGGCAGCACGAACGCCTTCCTTTTTGAGATAACGGGCCTCATTGCTGGGAGGCTCCATGATCGTGGATATTTGTATGGTCCCTGGTCCATAATTCTCGAAGTCGTTCTGACCAACAACCTCGTAGTTATCATCTCGTCATAGGAGGCTCACTTTTACAAGTATTTTCCCTATTCATGCTGTCATTTGCAAAACCGGGCCAATTCTACCAGGTACGTATAACACCCGTCCTTATTTTGTTCGAACGACGCCCATTTTCATCCTCCCAGATATTCCTTTCGCAAGGCATCGGATCAGGGATTGCGGCTGGTTTAGTCTTCATTCCAAGCCTAGCTGTTTTGTCACATCACTTCGACAAGCATCTCGCAACAATGATGGCCATCGTCACGTCCGGCTCGAGTCTTGGTGGGGCAATCCATCCCATCATGCTCAACAACACAATCAATGGACGGCTGGCTTTGCCAATGGTGTCCGCGCGAGCGCGGGTCTCGTTGGTGGTTTGATGTTGGTTGGGTGTCTCATCATGCGAACGAAGATGCCTCCGAGTGATCGCACAAGCTTCTTCGTTTCCGCTAAGAAATGCATGCACGACTCGGCGTACTTGTTCTGTGTGGCTGGGTGAGTTAAAATATGGCCGTTCGCGGTGTGTCTAATTGACCGGTGCAGAGTGACAATGTTTTGTATCTCTTACTACTACCCGCAGTTCTACCTTCAGCTTGACTCCGTCATGCACGGTCTCGATGGGACCTTCTCATTTTACTCAGTTGCGTTGTCTTTTGGTTACCCAATCGTAGTGGTGGATTGCTGCTCATTTTCACCCCTTATTTGCAGTTGGTCATCATGAACTCATCGAGCGCCATTGCCCAATTGTTCGCGGGGTTACTGGCTACCATAATCGGATTGGATATGGCAATGATATTTTCAAGTTTCGGGGCGGCCGCAGTCGTCTTTGGAATGATCGGGATTTCTACGGTCTCGAGCGTTGTCGCTGTCGCGGTCCTGTACGGATGTTTCTCTGGGATAGGTGTGTCTCGGGCGTCTATCTCACGGTTACGTCTCAGTTGGAACCTTAACAGTCTTCGCGCTGATCGGCCCTATGCTGACCTTGCTGACACCTGATTTGTCAGAGTTGGGGTAAGTGATAAGTACTGAGACATGATCTGTACTGATTCTTGACGAAGTGTACGGCTGAGCCTTCCTGGTGTCATGTTTGGTGGGCTGTGGATAATTCCTTCAACGAGTGTCCTGCGCTAACGCATCATGCATTGCACCTTCGTCTTCTTCAGGGCTTGGTGGTTTGATCGGTGAGTTGTATAGTTTGTTCCTGATACTATAGCCCCTGATCTCTCGCGTTTCAGGCCCACCAATCTCAGGTGCGCTCCTGACCGACCAGTACATCTGGTATCGAGGTGCAGTGTTCAATGGGGTTAGTGTTCCCTCGTACTTGATGTATTGAGAACACTGATTTTTTCTTGTCAATATAGACACTAGCTGCTGTTGGAGCGATTCTGCTGGTCATCATGAAGGTTATCCTCGATCGTCGGACACGTTATTCACTAGGCTATGGTGATTCTCTGGAATCGCTGCCCTCGTCGGAGGGCGTCGGAGGGCAGGTTCAAGTCTAGTTCAAGTAGTTTTCATCTATCATGTCACTTATCGAGATCCTTGGGGTGGGCGGACCAGACTCCAGAGAGATTGCTCATTCTCGGGTGGAGGTACTGGAAGGTAGAAGCGCTGAATATTTCTGGTCTTCCCTAGACAGACCAAAGAGTCGAAGGAAGATAGTCGTACTTTCCTTTTGCTTATCCTCCCTCTGGCAGAGTCGAATACTCTTCTCTAAGGCTTCCATAATATTATTTATCTCTTCGAGTCGAACCAGGTCCCAACCGACCACGCTCTAGGTCGTTTTGTGACCATGCCACCAATTGCGCAGGGAGCACTGGTTCAGCCACTTCCCCATTCAACAGTTTGCGGGCTTCACCGTTTTTACTTTGGTTTCACTTCAACCGCGCTCAACATCCCGAAACATTATGATGCTTTGCGAAACCAACACATGCCCCCTGCAGACATATCAGTGTCCAACAACAGTGCCCAGTGATGCATCAGAGTCCACAGTGTCTTTTCTCAGTTGCAACGCCCGACTTACTTACGGTTGACTTAGTGCAGCTTAGCATGACTGCAGGTACTTATGTACAATTGACTCCACTGTAGTCCAACTGAGTTTAGCATTGCTGCAGGTTATGAACCCGAAGCAAATTACCTACAGATGGAGATTGAGCTCACAGGCCATTCCACTCCAATCCCTTGTTCACCACAAACGTCGCCGCCAACGGCAACGAATCGCTACTCCACCCAACCTTCACGCCATACTCACCCTTCTCAACCACCCACCTCGCGATATTGTCCTGCCAATACGACACAGCGTACTTGTCGAGCGCGATGGTGACTTCTTCGCTTGCTCTGGGCGCTAGGTCTTTAACTTTGTAGAAGGCACGCAGGAGGAGGTCGGGATGGGTGAGACCGGACGTCTTGGGCATCGAGACATAGAGCTGCACGACCTCGGAACCCGTGACATCGCCGACGTTTGTCACTGTTAACGTGGCTGTCAGGCTGAAATCGTCATTCGCGATGACGGGGCCGGACAATTGGAGGCCTGAATAGCCAAAGATGGTGTAGGAAAGGCCATGTCTGAGGGAGGGGGCAAGTCAGCAACCCAGCCAACTACAGACAATCATCTATGACCCACCCGAATGCGAACTGAGGGGCGATCCCTCGGTGCTGGTAGTGTTTGTACCCCTACAACGAATGTCAAGTCCATCATGGTGCACGTGCGATAACAGACTTACGACAAACAGATCCTCACCGTATCGTAACACACCGTTCTCCGAGTGGAAGTGCCCATGGGAAGGAACGTCCTCGAGGCGCTTCGGGAAAGTCAACGAAAGCTTTCCTGAGGGATTCTTCTTCCCAAGGAGAACATCTGCGATGGCATCACCAGTGGCGTTACCGAGGTACCAGGAGTGTACGATGGCAGGAACAGAGTCAGCCCAGGGGAGGGTTATCGACGAACCCTATTATACGCAAGGTGATCAGCCAGTACACACAGAAAAAGAACGAAAATCAACTGACAGACTGAGTAACAACAACGGTCCTTGGGTTCGCAGCCGAGACCTTGGTGATCAACTCGTCAGTCCGACCAGGGAGCGCCAAAGTCTTCCTATCATATCCCTCTGTCTCCCAATCAGCATTTAGACCAACAATAGCGATAACAACGTCCGCCTCGGACGCCAACTTGACAGCTTCAGCCATCTTGGTATCGGGATCCTGGACCTCAGCACCACCGAGACGCACGCCGGAGATGCTGTCTTGAACCGACTCATCTTCATCACCATCTGCGGGACCTCGGACGTTGCAGAATACAACGAGGATGTTGTACTTCACGCCAGCTTTGAGGTCAAATCTGCCCCTTTCTTCCTCAGAGCCTCTGCCGAAGAACAACTCGCCACGGCGCTGGCGTGTCCAGTTATCAATGACCAACTTGCCGTCGACGAATAACTGGGATAAACCTCGGTTAGTGGACCAGGGACGTTCCACAGGTTGTGATGTGCCTACCTTGGCCCTTCCACATACACTCAAACCGAACTCAAACGTGCAGTCGTGGTCTCTCGGCTTCAGTTGACCCTCAAGCATCATCGTCCACCTGCGAGTGATACCGTTGGGCGCCGAGGTAACGATGATGATGCGAGTCTCGTCTATACGTTGAGTTTCCATGGTTGTGCTCACAGGAGTCATACTCTCGTCGCTCTCGTGTGCATACCAAGAACCGATCCATCCGCGCTCCCCGGTGGGCGTCGTGAGCTCAAAGTCAAGCATGGGCATCTCCATGTAGGCTTTTGTGGAAGGTTAGCCCTTGGTTTTACACCCATCAAAGAGCGACATACTGCTCGCGCCCTCGCTGTAAGTAATCTCAACGTTGTCTGGAAGTGCATTGACGATACCCTGATAGGGGGAGACGAAATACGAAGGCTTCAAGGCCGCAGAGCCACCGCCAGACAGGACAGCAGCCTGCGCATTACCACCGACAATCGCAATTTTCTTCAGGATTTGAGGTTGTAGGGGTAAAAGGTTGTTATCGTTTTTCAGGAGCACGATGGACTCTGCCGCGAGCTTGCGCATGAGAGCCTTGTCTTCATCCCTCTCGACAGTTCGCTCGATGCCGTCTCCGTCTAAGATCTAAACGGGGGAAATGAACACGTGCCGGAAATAAGCAACGTTGGAAGCAATCACCTCAGGAGCTTCTTGCGCAACTCGTTTAGCCAACTCGACAACCTTTCTCGCGCGTTCCTTGATGGTCCGGACGGTCAATTTACGCGACACAATTGACCGATTCATAAGATCGAGCGTTCGCCATTTGTTTGTCCCAGGCATCTCGAGGTCGAGTCCAGCATTGATACTGAGGTCGATGCTGTAAACACCGAACCTGAAGAGTGGTGGATTGTTCCATGAGAATGGTCATTCGTCACACGCGCCGAGAGTAACCCTTACCAATCACTCATGATCACACCATCGAACTTCCACTCATTTCGGAGAATGTCCTGCAGCAAGTAACGGTTCTCAGAGACGTGGGTGCCATTGACACGGTTGTAGCTAAGAATTGGAAACAAAAGGGATTGGTGAAACACGTGAATAGGATATTTCTAGGAGTACTTACGACGTCATGAAGCACCATGGTTTAGCATACTTTTGGGCAAGCATGAACGGCATGAGGTAAACCTCACGAAGAGCACGCTCGCTGAGTATGCTGTCGTAAGCCATCCGGTCATCTTCCTTGTCATTGCAACTGAGGTATGAAATCAGACAACTTTCAACGATCGCAGAAATACGAGATGACATACACGAAGTGCTTGATTGTGGAGCCAATACCCCCCTTTTGAACACCATTGACGAAGGCGGCAGCGATTAGCCCAGATAATAGTGGATCTTCAGAGAAGCTTTCAAAGGACTGTCATAGGTTAGCTGAGCCTCGGTTCTTGTTTCTCCTAACGACCTACCCGGCCCCCGAGAGGGTTCTGTATTGATGATGCGATGTGAGCTGACGTACCAAAGGCAATGAATGGTACAACTGTACCCTTTGTATGTTGCACGTGGGCGCAAGAATGACAGGTGCAGCCCTCAGTTTGGCTTCACCTGCCAGTAACTTCAATCCAGCTTCTTCAATGAGTTCAGTGTCCCAAGTTGCACCGAGCGCGGTTGCGGATGGCAAACATTTTGCCGGAGTGCTCATGAAGAGATGGCTACCTCTGATACCTAGGCATGTTAGTGGTTAGCAAGCAGTGAGGGATATGATGGGTTAATATGCTTGCCGTTGGGTCCATCGCTGACCTACACAACATCAGGTGAGCACATAAACGTATAAGTGGACTGTTATGAGGCACCTTAATGGATGGTATCCCCAGTCGAGGTATCTCATGCGTATGCCAGAACCCAACACCTGCTGTAAGTAGGATAGCCTCGTCTGTCGTGAGTTGCTCGACAATGTCGTCAACGTCTACCTTTGCAAAGTCTGAAAAGGGCATGTTATGGATCTCGCGACACAGCTGTTAAGGACTACAAGAGAGAAAGAAAGGAAGATTCCCCGGGCTCCTCCCCTGCATTCGTGCTTAAGGTATGGGCACTTCATTTCGATAATCGGAGCAGTCCGGAAATACGTTGTCCGAAGATTCTCCATGGCGTTGTAAACAAGCACTGGCACGCGAGTGGAGCGCAAATGCAAATGAGTGTTGTGTGTCCTGTTATCATTATGGGATGGGCTCAGATACGGGACCTTTTCTTGAAGTGGTAAATGAACGTGGACGCGTACTAATGTCGAACAACCTTCAGCGCCCAACTGCTGTCAGGGAAGGACGTCGACAACAACAGATTGTCTTAGTCTAGAACCTTGCATCTAGTGTTGCTGGCGGATGACTCGGATCGAGTCGGATGAACCGCATGTTAAATTTCCTATGTTACAATAATGACTGTTGTAAACACGGTTGCGACGCGGTACGTTTGGAAGGCTGGGAGGAAACACCGAGGAGCCTTTGTAAACAGATGGCGGAGTAGCTGCTGAACGTTCCCACGAGCGACTCGGGACATCGTTCGCACCGTGACTCTCTGAGACCCGGCTGATATTCCAACAATGACCTTTTTTTAAAGAATTCAAGTCCTGGTGGCTGGCGTTGGGCATCGTTCATCACAAGGTCGTTCTTTACATTCTGTCCGTCGTGGTGAGATAGATCCCCTCGCTAGTACTAGCTCTCCGTCCTCAAAATCCGGGAAAGGGGAGAACGAAGAACTTGGGTCAAGCTTACGGTTGATCGATATCTTTTCCCTGTCAGGGTTGTCAGGGTCCGCACCATACAAGGGATCCTGTGTGTCCACGTAGCCTATGGGTGCGTATTCAATATGGCTCAAGTAGTGTTGCTGCCAGATCGAGTGAAAGGGCAGATCCATCCAACTCGATGTGCAGTTAGGTGTGATTAATTCAAATCTACCTAGACAATCGACCGAGAATCCGGGGTAGGCAAACTTGACGCGATTTACACTCCATTCTGGGTTGAAATCTGACAGCAGAATCGCCAGCAGAAAAAAAACGACAGCAAACTCGAGAGGTTTCATTCCATCGACTACTCGATTGGTCACCCAATGCACCTCCAGATCCACCCACAGATCCATCTACACCCGAGAGAGTCTAACCCCTACGGGTGTCTCCCGGGTGCGCCCGTGCCACGCCCCCATTTACGGTGTTCAAAATGGCGCCTCTCGTCTAGCAGCATGTCCCAGCCACACAACAGTAGACCTGACCTCGGATTGCACAGTGACTTCAGAAGGTATCGCAGCTGTGGTCCTTCTTGACGAGGAAAAATGCCTCACCCCCTCATCCGGGCGTGAGGGTGATCTTTCTGGCATCTCCACTGCCCTTGGAGCGTAAGTGATCTGTATTGCAATGCTCCGAGGCACATATATTGATCATCACTGACATACAGACTTTTAATGCTAGTATGTAGTTACGGGTAGGGGTTATTAATTTATCCTGTATCTGGCTTCACATGTCATGCAGGTACACTGTTTCGTTTGGCGTCTATCAAGGTAAATATTCTACGATACTCAGGCTGTGGTCGAACCACACAGGATTCAGGACATTAATGTTGCGCCAACACTGATCTAGACTTCTACAGTCAACACTACCTAACTGAACATAGTTTGTCGGCGATTTCGTGCGTCTTCGTATTCTTTGAGTGTTATGACTGAAGAGAGCGGTGATTCAGATGGATGGGCAGTACGAACACCTTCCTTTTCATGGTGGGCCTCGTTGCTGGGAGACTCCATGATCGTGGATATTTGTATGGTCCTCGGTCCATAATTCTCAAATTCGTTCTGACCAACACCCTTGTAGTTATCATCTCGTCATAGGAGGTTCACTTTTACAATCATTTTCCTTATTCGTGCTATCATTTGCAAAACCAGGCCAGTTCTACCAGGTACGTATAGCGCCCGTCCTTCATTTGTTCGATCGACGCCTATTATCAGCTCGCAGATATTCCTGTCGCAAGGCATCGGATCAGGGATTGCTGCCGGTTTGGTCTTCGTTCCAAGCTCAACTGTTTTGTCACATCATTTTGACAAGCATCTCGGAACAGTGATGGCCACCGTCACGTCTGGCACGAGTCCTGGTGGAGCCGTCCATCCAATCATGCTCACCAACGCCATCCACGGACGGCTGGGCTTTGCCAATGGTGTCCGCGCGAGGCGGGTTTCATTGGTGGTTTGGTGTTGGTCGCGTGTCTCATCATGCGAACGATTCGCCAAGTAATCACACAACCTTCTTCGTTTCCGCTAAGAAATGCATGCATGATTCGGTGTACTTATTCTGTATGGCTGGGTGAGTCATAATAATATGGCTATTCGCAGTGTGTGGAATTGACCGGTGCAGGGTGACAATATTTTATGTCTTATTATTACCTGCAGTTCTACCTTCAGCTGGATTCCATCTCACACGGTCTAGACAGGACCTTCTCATTTTATTCAGTTGCGTCGTATTTTGATTACCCACCTTAGTGGATTGCTGCTCATATTCACTTCCTATTTGCAGTTGGTCATCTTGAACTCCTCGAACGGCATTGGGCATTTGTTCGCGGGGTTACTTGCTAACGTAATTGGATTGGATATCGCACTAATTTCTTCAACTTTCGGAGGCACTGTATTCGTCTTTGGAATGATCGGGATTTCGACGATCCGGGCGTTGTTGTTTTCGGGGTTCTTTATGGATTTTTTCTCTGGGATAGGTGTGTCTCTTACGTCTATCTCACAGTTAGCTCTTGGTTGAAACAGTGATAGTCCCCGGCCTGATTGAGCCAATGCTGACATTGCTGACACCTGACCTGTTAGAGTTGGGGTAAGTGAGAAGTACTGCGATACCATATGTACTGATTCACGATGAAGTGTACGGTTGAGCATTCCTGGTGTCATGTTTGGTGGGCTATGGGTAATTCCCTCGACAGGTATCTTGCGCTAACGCATCATGCATTGAATCTTCGCTCTCTCCAGCGCTTGGTGGTCTGATTGGTGAGTTCGATCTTTTGGTCGTCATACTGCAGCTTCCCGGACCCGTGGTTGATCCATCTCTCTCGTTTCAGGCCCACCAATCTCAGGTGCCCTCCTGACCAACCAGTGCATCTGGTATCGAGGTGCAGTGTTCAATGGGGTTAGTGTTCTCTCTACTTGAAGTATTGAAAGCGCTGATTGTGTTATCGATATAGCCTATCATATAGGCACTAGCTGCTGTTGCAACAGTTATGCTACTCATCATGAAGGTTATCGTCGATCGTCAGAAGCGTTACATGATGCGGTGACTCTTTAGAGTCACTACCCTCGTCGCAGAGCGTCCGAGGGCTGGCCGGAGAACCTGGTATTACAAGTAGTAAGGTTGCTTTGCATCACCGCATGTAGCCGAGGTGCAGCTGTAACTTTTTCGACATCTTCTTGAACCTTTGAAATGATATCTCACATGAGACAGCACGACGTAACTAGTAGTTTAGTCATCAGCTTTGACGGTCGTCCACGATCACCTCATCAAGATCTTTGGGGTGAACAGTCCAGAGAGATTGTTGTTTCTCAAGGGCAGGCACTCGAAGGCCGAAACCCATTTCTATTAGTCTCCCCTAGACAGACCAAAGGGTCGAAGGAAGATAGTCGTTAGGATTAGGTTGTTAATCTCTTCAAGTCTGACCAATAACTGAAAGTGAAGCCGAACACAGCGAAAAAGGATCTAACGTGTTGAATTGAGCTGTATCGATCGTTTTCTTGAAGTGGACGATGAACGGACAAGTACTAATGTCGAACACGCTCGGCGCCCGACTGCCGTCAGGGGGGAACAATAACAGATCATCTTAGCATAGAACCATGCGTCTCCAAATCTAAAGTGCTGCTGGCCGCGGATGAATCGGATCGAGTTGGATGAACCACATGTGATTCACCACGTAGATTTGACATTTTACGTTTAGTACCCCGGATTCTCCGTCGAATCTCCAGCTAGAATTAGCCACACCCAACTACACATCGAGTCCTTTCACTCGATCCTGCAACAACACTACTTGAATGATATCATAGTTGACGGCGAGGCCGTGAGGACGCATCCATACGCTACATGGACACACAGGGTCCTTTGTATGGCGCAGACTCGGAGTACCCTGATAAGCAAAAGATATCGATCGACCTTGACCTAAGTTCTTCAAACAGCAGTTACAGCACTTCTTCGTTCTTACTCTTCCTCGGATCAGAGCATCTTTCGGGAAAGCCCATGGACGGATGCAATACCAAAACAATTTGAGGACGATGGCCTAGTACCAGCGAGGGTCCAGGGATCCATTTTGCCATGATGGACCGAATGTAAAGAACGACCTCGTGATGAACGACACCAGCCATCGGAACTTGACAGGTAAATTCAAAATGTTTTAAGGGATGCTCAATTCTAAAATCTCAGTCTCAGTCTCAACTTACGACCACAGGCGGACCCTAGCCGAACCGCAACAATGCCATAATTAGAACTTACGTTCGGCAACTCCCAGTCGGGCACCGTGCAGTGCCTTGCTCAGCCACTCTTACATATCGAAAACTATCACTGACTGCGCTCATCAATACCCTCTGCATGCCAGCGAAAGTGTGATGCTCGGGATGAACTTTCCTTGCTTGCAGCACCAACATAATGTCACTCTGAACTCCTGATTGCACCCTCTAACGACGAACACGATGATGAAGAACACCACTGGAATATGTGCTTCACACTTCCTCGCAACGACTGGCATCATGTTTTTCACCTCTTATCCCTGTGGAACAACATTACCAGTTACTGGTATATAGCAGTATTCATGTACTCCGTAGTATGTAGTTCATTGCACACTGCTTACGCTGCTCAAGGTGCCCACTCCGTCCACCAGATCCTCCAACCCAACTGTCGCACAGCACGATCCCCAAAACCGCCACTGAGCTCTGCCCCCAATACGAAGCCCTCTGCTGTGTACTCAACCTCGACCTAGCGTCCCCCACCACCCTTGCCACGTTGCGCGACCCGACGCTCGTCCCCGCCACCGCCCTGATGCATGTCATCGAGACGGACAGCATCGGGGTTGAGAACGGCACATACCGCGGATGCCTCGACGGCTCTTGGATCCCCGTCTCTCTGGACCCCATGGCATGGCAGCGCTCCAGCCAGCTCACCCTCAAGCTCCGCGAGAAGGGCATGACCAGCATCGCCATCGGCGATCTCTCCGAGGAGTGGTACCTCTATGTGATCGCCCATCCTTGGGTTACAACGTGAAGAAGTTGAACATTGTAGTACAGTAGTTTAGGGTTACCTGGCGCTTCTGGCCACTCACAGGGGACATTACATAAATTACTATATTTTTATGGTTCGGCTAGGGTTCGGCTGTGGTCATAAGTTGAGACTGAGACTGAGATTTTAGAATTGAGCATCCCTTTAGACCGCTTTTCGCTGTGCTTCACGTGTTTACTAATTAAATTGTACACGAGCAAACAATGGTCTGGGCACAGCCACTGCCTAAGTTTCAAACTGCGTGCACTCTCGGCCTGGAGTTGAGGTGGAACCACCGTCTGTCCTTATGCTACCTGGCAGGGTTAGTAGACACTGATCCTGCACGCTTCTCCAAGTTCCTGTTACAATTCCAATAGGTAGATGTCTGGTGTTCATTCAACGCAAACCTCGAGAAACTGGCATACAACAGTCATACAACACTCCCAGTCAGTGGTGTTCCTAAGCAAGCAGGAGGGCAGCTGATCATCCATTCAGCAATGTCGAGTACATTCGACTTGCGTTTCCTCCCTCGCTGGAGTGAGATGCTTTTCACTGCCCCGGTCTTCCACCAGAGCTCCACGATCTGACCGTTTGGACTCTGACAAATTGTTCGTGTGCTGAGTCGAAGATGAGCTGACATCGTAATTATCTGCTCCTTTGCTGCGTGAGGGATGTGATGACGGTTTCCGTATGGCATTCAATGGTACTGTTCGCAAGTTGATATGAGTGGGCGCTCGCGATTAGGGAAAAGCTTTGTTTGTGCCGGTCCACCGCAACTGAACAAAGCTATCAACTGACACAGCGAAGCAGTCCAATGTTTTGAATTTACCTGGAATGCTTCTCACCAGAATCTGACAGCACAATAAGCCGGTCAGCAAATTCGGGAGCTTTACATGATTCCCACTACTATACACTTCGTCACCAAGCCTAACCTCCGCGGGTGGGCCTGGTGGGCCCTGGGCCCCTACATAATGTCTTATCTACCTGCGGATGGATCACGAGTGTCACCCGGGTGCACCCATGTCACACCTTCATTTACTCAAAATGACGCAGACCAGGTAGTGAAGTTGCAAGATCATAGTCTAACTTTCTCGCTGTCAGACATCTCATGATGTCGCCTGATGATACCGCCTCTTGCCTAGCAGCATGTCCCGGTCCACACAACAGCAGACCTGACCTCCGATTCCACAGTGATTTCAGAAGGTGTGGCAGCTATAGCTCCTCTTGACGAGGAAAAATGCCTCCCGCCTTCACCCAAGCGTGAGGGCGATCTTTCTGGTATCTCCACTGCCATTGGAGCGTAAGTGACCTGCATTACAATGGTTTCGAGGGAGCATATATTTGATTGTCATTGGCACACAGATTTTTAATGCTAACATGCAGTTTCGGGTAAGGGTTATTGAATTTGTCCTGTATCTGGCTTCAGATGTTCGTGCAGGTACATTGTATCGTTTGGCGTCTATCAAGGTAAATATTCTACTACGATACTCAGGCTGTGGTCGAACCACACCGGATCCGGGACATTAATGTTGCGTCACACATTAGACTTCTACAGTCAACACTACCTATCCGAACATAGTTCGTCGGTCGATCTCGTGCGTCTTCATACTTTTTGAGTGTTATGACTGAAGAGAACTGTGGTTCAGATGGATAGGCAGTACGAACACCTTCCTTTTTGACATGGTGGGCCTCGTTGCTGGGAGACTCCATGATCGTGGATATTTGTATGGTCCTTGGTCCCTATTCTCAAGTTCGTTCTGACCAACACCCTCGTAGTTATCATCTCGTCATAGGAGGTTCACTTTTACAAGCATTTTCCCTATTCATGCTATCATTTGCAAAACCGGGCCAGTTCTACCAGGTACGTAAAACGCCCGTCCTTCATTTGTTCGAACGACGCCCATTATCATCCTCGCAGATATTCCTGTCGCAAGGCATAGGTTCAGGAATTGCTGCCGGTTTGGTCTTCGTTCCAAGCCTAGCTGTTTTGTCACATCACTTTGACAAGCATCTCACAACCGTGATGGCCATCGTCACGTCCGGCACGAGTCTTGGTGGAGCCATCCATCCAGTCATGCTCAACAACACCATCCACGGACGGCTGGGCTTTGCCAATGGTGTTCGCGCGAGCGCGGGTCTCATCAGTGGTTTGATGTTGGTCGCTTGTTTCATCATGCGAACGAAGATATCACCAAGTAATCACACGAGCTTCTTCGTTTCCGCTAAGAAATGCATGCACGACTCGGCGTACTTGTTCTGTGTGGCTGGGTGAGTCATAACATGGCTATTCGCAGTACGTCCAATTGACTGGTGCAGAGCGACAATATTTGCTATCTCTTACTGCTACCCGCAGTTCTACCTTCAGGTGGATTCCGTCTCACACGGTCTAGACAGGACCTTCTCGTTTTATTCAGTTGCGTCGTCTTTTGATTACCCACCTTAGTGGATTTTTGCTCATTTCACTTCCTATTTGCAGTTGGTCATCTTCAACTCATCGAACGGCATTGGGCATTTGTTCGCGGGGCTACTTGCCAACATAATTGGAGTGGATATAGCACTAATTTCTTCAACTTTCGGGGGTGCTGTACTCATTTTTGGAATGATCGGGATTTCTACGATCCCAGGAGTTGTTGTTTTCGGGGTTCTTTATGGATTTTTTTCTGGGATAGGTCTGTCTCTTGCGTCTATCTCACAGTAGCTCTTGGTTGAAAACTTCATAGTCTTCGGCCTGACTGAGCCAATGCTGACATTGCTGACACCTGACCTATCGGAGTTGGGGTAAGTGATAAATACTGCGATAGGATCCGTACTGATTCATGACGAAGTGTACGGTTGAGCCTTCCTGGTGTCATGTTTGGTGGGCTATGAGTAATTTCCTCAACGGGTATCTTGTGCTTATGCATCATGCATTGAACCTTCGTCTTCTTCAGCGCTTGGTTGTTTGATTGGTGAGTTGTATATTTTGTTCCTGACACCACAACTTCCCAGACCCGAGGTTGATCGATGATCCATCTCTCTCGTTTTAGGCCCGCCAATCTCAGGTGCCCTCCTGACCGACCAGTACATCTGGTATCGAGGTGCAGTGTTCAATGGAGTTAGTGTCCTCTCTACTTGATGTCCTGAGAGCGCTGATTGTGTCATCTATTTAGGCACTAGCTGCTGTTGGAATGGTTATGCTACTCATCATGAAGGTTATTATCGATCGTCAGACGCGTTATATGGTGCAGGTGATTCGTCGCAGAGCGTTGGAGGGCTGGTTCGAGAACCTGTATTATAAGCAGTAGATTCGCTTTGCACCACCAAATGCAGCCGAGGTGCAACTGTAACTCTCCTAAACAGCCATGCGTGCAAGATCAGTGACTAGCTTTGTTCGACATCCAGTCTTGAACCTTTGAAATGATATCTCACACGAGACAGCACGACATATTAGTAATATAGTGCTACCTCGACCCCAGTTAGTCTTCTGATGGGGAGTATCATGGTGGGAGCAACAGAGAGCTCGGCATCAATCAGGTGACGGTGCCTGGTGGTCCAGCCATCATGCATCATGCATCAGCGTTGTTTCAGCTTTTCACTGGTCTGCGGTTTGTCTACATCGTCGTCGATTGGCTGCCACACGGCGGCGAGGTGCCAACAACTTCTCCACCACATTACACAGACTCTGACCATTGTTGCTTAGCGCTTAGTACGCTTACCTTCCGTTAGGGGATATGTATATCCATAGCTAGCTGTTCATAACCTCAAGTTCATGACTTTCGATGTCACCAGGTCTGTCTTCGCAAGATTTCCTCCGACTGCAAGAGGTCGATGCACCTAGTTCTGGATGATGCTAGTGATGCTAGGCTTCGTTCGATCCTCGTGTCACGGTGCGGCATTGATGGTTTCAAAGTTCATGTGTTTGGTCAGGTTTTCAACTTCCTCGGAAGTCATGCATGTTACTAGTGAACTTTACTATGTACTGCTACTGCTACTTGGCCTGAGCAGCGTCATTCAGGCGTTCACACAGCTGTGCCGATACTGCATCCAAACATAGTCTGATCCGAAAAGACTCCACGGTGGCAAGCACCATGGAGTGATGATGTACGAACTTACAGACCTTGTGTTAACTTGAAGCTTGATCTTTTGCCTGGCAGGGTTATCTCAGTCCACGACTGTCTTATCGGGGGTGCTGCGTGTCCATGTGGCCTATAGGTGCTTCCATTCAAGGTTCTTACACTATGCTAAGACGATTAATTACGGTGCCTCCCTGGCAGCAGTCGTGCACGGCATTACGTGCCATTGCCAATGTCCTCTAGTCCACACTCCGAGTTCCTGCGGCCCACTTCAAGTGGAGCTCCCGTAGATATTTTCCCTTTCTGTTTCACGTAAGTCATATCGTTCTTCACTCATTCCGTATTTCATTATCCCCACACCCAGGAACTGTGTACGGCTCCCGTTCTCCACTGCCTCGTGGTGGAAACTTTGAACGATAACCATTCGCTACACATCGGCGTTGCTTGAGTGCAAAGTCGATGGTTACGGCTGCATACATACGAGGCCATCTTGTTAGGTGACCCTTCATTGGGCCGTTACGCTGAATACTTTAATCACCCATGAACTTGAACATTACATTCTTTCGGACATGATCTGTCTTGGCACTTAGGAACATGTGGGTCCTTACCTTTAGCCACTATCACCCTTGGTTCTCCACAGCTATGAAAAGTACTAATACTTTTGCGACGATCATGTGCGCCTGGGCGCAACTGTATGTATGTAGGTAAGTGCGACACACCCCACTCATCAGCTGTTTAGTATTTGATCCGAAATGAAGCAGGTACCCACACTATCCCATATTCATTCAGACAATTTACTACTGTCGTAAACATAAGGCATGTAACTCATTATTCCTACATGTACAGGACCTAACAACACATGCTAATGATACACCCGGATGCCAGATCCGCAAAAAGTTAAATAGAATGAGATGCGGGGTATATCCTAAAAATGCTGAATGACGATGCAAGGACACGTATACGAGTTGATGAGGCCCCCATGACTCGCACGCATAAATTACACAACACAAGACATACACGCTGATCCCACGCAAGACTCGGAACTTGGGCATAGTCCAGAAGCGGGTGTGGTAATGACAGTGATCACCACTATTAAAACGAGGAGGCGCCGACCCGGCTCACTCGTGGTCTGAGGTAGGCGAGTCGGGATAATCCGTGAGGAATCCTGCTATGATGCCTTCCTCTTTACAGTAATTTGTCCGTTTTAGAACGGAGCGTATTGGCGCTTTGGGAATGAGCCTCCTGTTGACGTCGATACGGACGCCTTCCTCATTTTGCCAGCCCTCTGACGGTTCTGGGTAGTCGTCGAGGTCTTCAGGATAGTCCTCACCTGAGGCAGGTGGCTTGTAAGAGCCATCATTACGCCAGAGTTGGTCCCTAGGGACCACGATCAAGAGAGGGAAAGGTTCGTTCAGTCAAAGTCACACTAAGAACTACAACACTGTAGACGGAAGAACACACCCTCTCCTGTTGAACCAGCCTTTCCTTCTTTGGCTTGGCAGTATTGGACTCGGGCAAACGAGGTCTTCGCACCATCGTACTGAACGTGGCGGGGGCACTGTGTTCGAACGGTGTGGACGTGGAGGAAGGATCTGACCCTGGTCTCCATCCGAGTTACGACGGCCCGATGGGCGGCGAGAGGGCTCTGCACTGATATCAATCGCCGGACCCGCAGTCGGTGGGTACTCCCATTTCACATTCAGCCCGGGAGGTGGAGGAACATTGATTCCATATGAGTTGCTCCCCGCAGACCCGCTGCTCTTGACTGACGCAGAGCGTGCGAGGCCCGGAGGAGAGCCCGAGTGGTATGTCCCCGTCTCCGCTGTGGGCCAGGCGCTCTGTTGCGCACTCTGCTCGTAGCCAGGGTAGGCTGGACGATCTCCGATGCGCAGCTGCGGGAGACGCTGATGCGGGGCAGCCTGAGGTGGAAGAGAACGCTCGCTCGCGAGCACGAGGCTGTCTTTGCGCACACGGGCACCCACGGGAGGCGTAGGCAGCGGGCGAGAGCCATGCGTTGACCCATCAGCCCTGCTAGCCGAGCGCGGTGGGGAACTCTCCGAGCAAGTGGGACACGACGTGTGGTACGTCACCGGGACGGCCGTCGCAGATCGCTGTCCGCCTCCATTGCTGTTTCCGCCACCGTTACCGTGCGCATGAGCATGAGCATGAGCATGAGCATGAGCGTACGAAGGTCTCCTCTCAGACGTCGACCGAGCAACCGGGTGCGTGCCTCGTGGCTGACATTCGTCCTCCACGCTGCTGTGACTCGACCCTGAAGAGTTGACGGAGAAGATAGAGTCAACGTCGCTCACTGTGCTCTCTGACGACGGCGGGTAGTAGGGATCATGGTATGGGTCTGACTTGGAGGAAGCGATGGAACGCTCATAGATATAGGTATTTGGATCTGGCCCGGAGTAGATGAAGCCGAACCGCCGGCTCTGACTCTGGCTTCCTTCACGGTAGCCTCGGTCTCGGTCTCGGTCACGTTCGCGTTCGCGGTCTCGGTCTCGTTCTCGGTCTCGGTCGTCCTGACCATGGGCATGGGGTGGAGGTGGAGCCTTGATCAATTTCCGAGGGGCATCACGGCCCGGATGGCCCGATGGGCGAGGGTCACGGTGTGTGGCGGACGACGGTCTGTAGTCGACATCCCCTTTCGTGACGGAGGATTGCTGTTGGCTCGGGATTGAGTTCTGGCGAGCAGACGCAGCAGAGAGGGTTGGAGTTTTGAACAGGCGCACCGCAAAGCCCGAGGAGACTGGCAGGACATAGTTCTGAGCAAGGGAGGTTAGTTCGCTACTTTGTCTCGAACTTTGGAGGACGTTGAGGTGAAGGCTTACCTTTGATGCTCCCGGACCACTGCCAGCGCCTCCACGGTCGGCTCTTGACGGTGGACGGACGCCGGGGTTGTAAGAGGAAGGTGGATTGGATGACACAAACGTAGTAGCCATAGCTCAGTCCTCAATTTGACTCGGACCTAGCAGGGTGGGGCATATGTATGGACAGGAGTTCTTATAAGAGAGCGACAGCGGGAGCGAGCGAGTTTTCGTTTTGATGGTGTCAAACAGAGAAATACACAATACACATGGTGGGGCTTTCGAAATGGAGTTTATGGCAACCTGGAAATTGGCGAATGGCAGGTAGTGCATGCTGTGTACACGAGTTAGCCAGCAGGCCGCACAACATGCGGTCGGTTTCTGATGGGGACCCTACGCGTGCAAATGAGGATCGAGTGGCTCTAGGGGCAAGGAAGGAGCCACGAAAGGACTCCCAGGATCGATTATGGGTGATTCTATTGTGGAGGTACGTCTCACGAGTTCACAACTATCCGCGACTGGTAAGGGTCAAACGTTAAACAGTTGTCCCGACAGCTTTGCCATCCTATGTCGGCGCCTATGATTTGCTGCAGAACCTCTCATTCACACCAGCCGTCGCCATGCAGTAACTTTCTCCGTGCACTACGGGGCGTAATCAGCAAGAAAAAAACGTTTTGGTGGCCGAAATGCGCCTGCAGAGCACGTCCAGCGCTTCACAGGTAACACCGAGTAGTAGTAAAGGACACCAGAGTGCTGCAACGTGTTGTCGTGCATACGTCAAGGAGTAGCCAGCACCTGTATTAGGAGAAAAGTGACTCGTTATTTACGTCGGTGAAAGAGACAGGTAACCAACCAATGGTCACTTCAGGAACGGCTGTCGCACGTCGATCGTTAGAAGTGTTTCCTATCCGGAGAAATTGAGCCCTGAGCCTCTGATGCGTCCAGCGAGGAAGGAGTGGAGTCACCAAGAACGAAAAAGCACAGTACTTTTGGCGGTGAGGATGAAAGAGAAGATATACCCTGCTTCTCTAGCACACTCGTATCTTGAATTGCAGAACGATCGCCGCTGAGGAAGAGGTAAGAACATTTTCGCTCTGAACACACGGTAAATCTTTGCGTATACAATGAAGATTTCATCTCAGTAGCTGCGCAAGCAACCAGCCGTCTCGGAACACCCCGGGATGTGTACAGACTGCCACATAATGACAGGGTTGCACGAAAGAGGCCGGGGGGGAGATCAGCTAGGAATTTCATGCTTGCCAGCTGCGAGATGAAGGGCCACTGAACTGCTGACACGTTCGTCCCCAGTAGCAAGGCAATGGCAGCATAGCACGCAATTGATGAGCGCACAAACACGGAGCTTAAACAGCGGAGACTATAGCTTGTGTCCATATCAAACATGGCGATGAGGATGAAAAAATGTTACGTTCTCCTGTCGGTTGCCCTCTCGCGCCAGTCGCAGAATCCCCTATGGCGGGAAATACGCTGATATCAGTGTCTATGTTGTCGGAATCCGGTCAGTTTTTTTTGGGGGGCGGTGTTTAACGAACCCCTTGCCACACATTCAAGCAGATCGAAGCCAGAAGTGCGCCTAAATCGCCCCCGATCAATGTGTGGACCGCCGACCACAGCTACGCACTGCAGGGTACATGTTCGTTCTTCGTAGTTTCTGTTCCGATACCAGATAACCACGTGACAAAGACGCGGTATGTGAAAGGCCGTGAAGAGCTGATGAAGAGCGAGTGTATGTGGCATGGGTGTCAAAGGGCGTAGTGGTGCGCAGACTAGAGATATGACCGACTGAATTGAATCGCGTGGTGGCATTCGACGAAGTCCACAGATTGATAGACGGACTCGGAGTTGATGTGGGCTGCAGATTGAAATTGGAGGCTTGGGGATAGAAGGATACATTCGTCACAAACAAGATAGTGAACAAGGCACGAACCCTCGGCGTGATTGAAAAATCTCCGAAAAAAACACCAGCTACCACGTGGATAAGGGAACATCGAGAAGCAACACTGGTATCCGAGAAGACTTATCTGAGGGGTGGAAGGGAAGGTACTTGCCAGTGCGCAAGGCGGTGTCGTAGACGGGTGGTAATCGACTTGATACAAGTTGCTGATTCTTGATCTAGGAGTACAAATGCAAATTCTCACTACAGCTTTCGCGTTCACGGTCGGAGTGTTCGTGAGTACTAGTACTTACTAGTAGTTCGAACCCATGAAGAGGAATCGGGGGTGGTTCGTGTGGTGTGCACTGTGCACTGCCTGTGATAACAAGCTTCAGGGTTTGTTTGGCTACCGTGACAGTGGAGAACAAACAACGAATCTCGCGAATTGGGAGTTGCTCTTGCAATCCAGTTCTCTCGGGTAGCTCTCGAGTATCTGAAAAGCGAAATTGGGGAACAAGAAATAAAGCAAGGACGTGTGTTATGCATGCTCTTAAACATGACATTCTCCCTCCAAGTGGTGTTGAATTTGCAGTCGCTCTCAATTTCACCCCGCCTACGCCTTCTACTTTTGTAAACATCATAACCGCACGGTCCAACTTCCTTCGTGTATATGACGTCCGCGAACAACCTCTGTCCGTTTCCGATCATGCTCAGAGCGAACGCGACAAGCGCGCTCGTGTACGCAAAGGCACAGAGGCCGTCGAGGGCGAAGTCGAGATGGACCAGGCTGGCGAAGGTTGGGTCAATATGGGTGCCGTCAAAGTGAGTCCTATGAAATACATACAGTCCTACTTTCCCCGGTGTTAAGCCCGCGTCCAGTCTACTGCGAAGCAAGAACCAGCGACTACATTCCACTTCTACCTTATCCGAGAATACACCTTGCACGGAACTGTCACTGGCATAGACAGAGTCTGTACCATGTCCTCCAACGACGACAAGCTCGACCGTCTCCTTGTGTCATTTAAAGATGCAAAGGTAATCTACTATTCTCCCAAGTTGTGAGGGCTACTCTAAACACCATCCACTAGATTGCACTGCTCGAATGGTCAGACGCGGTTCACGACTTAGTCACTATATCCATTCATACCTATGAACGTGCCCCACAAATGGTACTCATCATCTTCCAGTTGCAAGTAGATTCGTTCTGACCGGGTTTCCTATAGGCTGCTCTCGATAGTCACCTATTTCGTCCTGACCTTCGTGCAGATCCTCTATCTCGCTGTGCTGCCCTCTCCCTTCCCAGAGACTCTATTGCCATCCTTCCATTCTTCCAAACGCAGGCTGAACTGGATGTCATGGAGCAGGACCAAAGTCTTGCTAGGTATCATCAAGCCATTCTTTAGGTCTGACCAGTGCTCACATCCTCCCAGAGAAGTGCCCTATTCTCCTTCCTTCATCCTCGACTTAGTGGCAGACGTCGATCCGAACCTCCGTAACCTTGTCGACTTTGTATTCTTACCGGGGTACCATAACCCCACCATTGCCGTTCTCTGCCAATCTGAAAAAACATGGGCCGGGTAAGAACCAAAACCTCTAGCTCATACCATCTGTGCAACCTCAACTTCAATTTCTAGCCGTCTCAAAGAATACCGCGATACAGGCCGTCTATACATATTTACTCTCGACCTCCTCAACCATACATACCCCATCATCACTGCCGTCGATAACCTCCCCTACGACTGTTTCACCCTCCTCCCCTGTGCACCGTCCCTGGGCTGGCGTTGTGATCCTTACCAGCAACTCCCTTATTTATGTCGACCAAGCTGCCCGGCGCGTCGCGCTCCCCGTCAACGGGTGGTTCGCACGTGTCAGCGACACCCCCTCCCTCCCTCTGGACAAAGACCATGATCTGACGCTAGATGGGAGCAGACTTGTATTCGCGGACGACAAGACGTTCTTCGTCATCAGGAAAGATGGTCTCGTGCACCCCGTAGAGATCGTCTCAGACGGACGGACAGTGTCGAAATTGGTCATGTCCCCCGCACTGGCGCAGACGACAATCCCAGCTGTGACGAAGCAGCTTGGAGGCGGGATGTTATTCGTTGGGAGTACGGCAGGTCCGTCGGTGTTACTGAGAGCCCTGAGGGTGGCGGAGGTGGTGAAACCCGGCGAGGAAGGAGAAGACGGGAGCGCGATGCCCGCTGCTGTCGTGGACACGAATGCAATGGATCTCGACGATGACGATGATGACGGTGAGTCGGGAAAAGTGTGTTCAAAGGTTGCGTCGCTCATTGGGTCGTTCGGGAAGATTTGTACGGAGATTCAAAGCCCATGGCGAGAGCAGCTCCGAATGGTGCGGTCCCAGGAGCACCTGCCCTGCGGACACGTTCTGTGACCTACCTCTCGCTGTGTGACTCGCTTCCTGCATATGGGCCTATCGCGGACATGACATTCTCGCTCGCGAAAATTGGGGTACGTGCTCACAAGCGCTTTTCTCTGCCTACTTTATTCATGTTCTTGGATATGTTCATATTTCCGGCGCATATATGCGCACTTCCCCATCCGTACTCACACTCCCGACGCATATACTGACGCATTTTTGACGGCGCTTTCGATTGGTTCGCTCACATCTTCGGTGCTGTGCTCGCATAAACAGGAGCGATACGTCCCGGAACTCGTAGCTGCCACTGGGAGCGGTCATCTAGGCGGATTTACGCTCTTTCAGGTATGTTACGCACTCCACAACCTCAACTCTCACGTAGATAACACCTGCACTCTCTCCAGCGCGACCTTCCCATCCGCACCAAACGCAAACTCCACGTCCTTGGGGGCGCACGCGGGATCTGGTCTATCCCCGTCCGACAATCTCATAGAGTCAACGGGACGTCATATGAAAAGACGAGTAGTGGGTTGTTTGTCGGGGAGAACGACACGATCGTCATTAGTACGGATGCTAATCCGTCACCTGGAGTCTCTCGTGTAAGTTATATTTGCGAGATTCGAGGAGATACAAGGGGCTCATGGCTGCGTTTGAGATGTAGATTGCTACTCGGGCTGCAAAGACTGATTTGGCGATTCCGACGCGCATCCCAGGGACGACGGTTGGTGCTGGGCCGTTCTTCCAACGCACAGCGATTTTGCATGTCATGACAAATGCCATACGTGTCCTCGAACCCGGTGCGTATCTTCCCTTCCCATTAACAGGTTTATCTCAGTTTATCTCATTGATCTCTCTTTCTGCGTTACTATTTTCTCCGGGACTTGGACTGGTCTTGAGCGTAGATGGCAGCGAGAGGCAGATCATCAAAGATATGGAGGGGAACATGCCTCGTGCGAGGATCAAGGGGTGTAGTATATGTGACCCATTCGTGTTCATTCTCAGAGAGGACGAAACTATAGGATTGTTCATCGGCGAGACGGAGCGAGGCAAAATCAGAAGAAAGGATATGTCCCCCGATGGGCGAGAAGGTGGTCCATCAAAGTTGTCTTGCGTCGATGTAACTGCATTACTGACTTTTGGTTCTTGAATCAGTCGTCTAGGTACCTCTCGGGATGTTTCTACTCGGATACATCTGGCGCTTTTGAGATGCTGACGACAGAAGCAACTGCCGTTGCTTCCAATAGTGCCGATAAAATTGTCACTTCGACCCTTCAGGCTGCGGTCACCGCTGGGCATAGCAGCCAATGGTTGGCACTTATTCGCCCGCAGGGCATTATGGAGGTGCGTCTGTCGGTCTTTTCGTCTTTGATGTGCCCAGGATTTATGGGCATACTTTCTTAGATCTGGTCCCTCCCAAAGCTTACTCTCGTCTTTTCGAATGCTGGAATCGGCACTCTCGATCCAGTCCTGAACGACTCCTACGATCTACCTGCTGTCTCTCTTCCCCAAGACCCCCCTCGGAAACCACAAGACCTCGATATTGACCAAATACTTATTGCGCCACTGGGGCAGTCAGCACCAACTCCTCATCTCTTCGTATGTCTCCTTCACCTAGATACATATCACACTCGACCTTTTTTGGGTCGCTCTGACATATCAATGCAGGTATTCATGCGTTGTGGACACTTGGCGGTCTACGAAACACATCCCGCTCCCCTTCCATCCACCCAAACGCCCTCTCTGCCAGACGGACGTAGTGCTTTCTTGAAACTCAAATTTACAAGAGTCTTAACAAGGACATTCGAGATTTCCAAGCAAGAGGAACTCGAGAAAACCGTACTCGCAGAACAGAAGCGGATATCCCGGACATTCGTTCCGTTCATCACCTCCCCTACCTCAAGCGTCGACGGAAGCCGGACGACGCTCTCAGGCGTATTTTTCACGGGTGACAGACCAAGCTGGATCATGCGCACTGATAAAGGTGGCCTAAAGCTGTTCCCAAGTGGACATGCTGTCGTGCACGCCTTCACGGCGTGCTCACTGTGGGAGTCAAAAGCAGAGTTCTTGGTGTATTCCGACGAGGTAAATGGGCGACCCTGCACACTGTCCCTGTCGTTGTTTTTCCCCCGAGGGGTTAGGCTAAATAGGTTATTTCCAGGGACCTAGTCTCCTCGAGTGGATCCCCGACATTGAGCTTGATACGTCACTTCCGAAACGTTCCCTCCCGCGGTCTCGGCCGTACTCCAACATCGTGTTCGAGCCATCGACGTCACTGATTGTGGCCGCTTCCTCGTTGCAAGCTCGGTTCACTTCGTATGATGAGGACAATAATGTTATCTGGGAGCCAGATGGTATGTTTTTCTTGTATTTTGGAAAGTGCAGGCAGGTGGGAAACTGAAGTGGGTGTAGGCGTAGGCGTTTCTCTCCCTCAATGTGACTGCTCAGCGCTGGAGCTTATTTCGCCTGATAGTTGGGTAACTATGGACGGGTGGGTGCACTTACGTTATTCATCGAGGTTTCTTCTAACCATTTGTAGGTATGAATTCGCTCCCAACGAATACGTCAATGCAGTCGAGTGCGTGACGCTGGAAACGATCAGCACAGAGTCAGGCACCAGAGATTTCATCGCTGTAGGAACGACTATTGACCGTGGTGAAGATCTGGCTGTCAAGGGCGCGGTGAGTCTTACAAGCAGCCTGATATAGCTCACCTCTAATCGATAATTATTCCCCTTTATTGAAGACATACATTTTCGAAGTTGTCGAAGTAGTCCCTGACGTGTCATCCAGTATTCAAGCGGTGGTATAGACTCAAGTTGCGCGTACGTGACGATGCGAAAGGTCCAGTGACTTCTGTCTGCGCTATCAACGGTTATCTAGTATCGTCTATGGGACAAAAGGTAAGCCGCAAGTGACACCAACCAGACACTCGGCTTCATGTAAACTTCTTTTCCACCGCGTTCGTAGATTTTCGTCAGGGCTTTTGACCTGGACGAACGTCTCGTCGGCGTCGCATTCTTGGATGTGGGGATCTACGTCACGAACTTGCGAGCACTCAAGAATCTTCTGTTAATCGGCGATGCGGTGAAGAGCGTCTTGCTGGTTGCTTTCCAGGTATGTCCCATTCTTGATGCCGACGCATAACTCAGAACGATATCCTGCGACGACAGGAGGATCCATACAAACTCGTGATCCTGGGCAAGGATATCAGGCGGGCCTACGCCACCACCCTCGACTTTTTCTTCGCAAATGGGGAGTTGTCGCTCGCGCTTAGCGACGAGGAGGGCGTATTGCGTATGCTCACCTACGACCCAGGCGGTATGTAGACCCTTGGATATCACCTGCCCTCGCGTCTGATTCAGTGACCCTGGGTGCCTAGATCCCGACTCCAGAGGCGGGCAGAACTTGTTGTGCCAGACCGAATTCCACTGCCACAAGGAGTGTCGAACAGCACGTATCATCGCGCGGAGAACCAAGGAAGAACATGAGATTCCCCAGGCTAAGCTTATCGCTGGTGCGTCCGTTGCCTCTCGCCACGTTGTGCTTTCAGAGATGCTTACGACTGACGACGTGGGGTTCCTCAAGGTTTTGGCGACGGCTCGTTGTCTGCACTCACACCCGTTGACGAAGCTGCGTTCAAGCGACTGCATCTTCTTCAGGGCCAGCTGTCGCGGAACATCCAGCATGTTGCGGGGCTCAATCCCAGAGCTTTCCGGTAAGCATCGACGTCTACATCAGCGCGATGATATATATGCTCATTCCCCTGGCCTGGTAAATAGAATTGTTCGCAACGAGACAGTTTCAAAGCCACTCTCGAGAGGTATTCTTGATGGACAGCTGCTCGCAGCCTTTGAGGAAATGGGCATCCAAGGACAGCAGGAGACGACGAGACAGATCGGGATACAGCGAACTGAAGTTTTGCATGACTGGAATTCACTTCGCAGTTCCTTGGTAGCCTGTTTGGTCAGTACGTTGCGCTCTAATCTTTTTTGGTTACGAATCCTTGGAACGTTCTTATAAGACATCGATGAGATCGTTTCCAGATACGTATCTGTAGTCCACTGTCTATCATCAAAAGATATTATTGTAATTCAATCCAACATTTCCAACCACTGGGCAGCTAAGATCCGCGCGCGTCGTCTACAGTCGCGTGATAAGGTGTTTAATGCCTGACATCCAGAGAGCGATGTCGTCCGTCTGAGATCCCCTGGTCAGGAGATCAACGTGGATAGCCGACGCGGACTCTCGATCAGGTACCGCCATGGCTGGGGACAGTTTGTTAGTTGATTTCGAGGACTCCGATCCTCGACGCAGAGCCACTTACCTTGAGTCAAAACAAGTAGCTGATCAACAATGGGTTGTGAGAGCGTTTCACAGTTCAGTGCATCGAACAAGGAGTTGATTCGGCGTTCTAGATCATCAACCATACGCTTTTGCTGATGCTGCAACTTACCCATTTGCCAGATCAGCACAATTCTTCGAAGAGACGTGCAAGGAGAAACGCACAGGTGCAGTCTGTTTCAATCGTATCAACTGCTCGGTAAGCACGTTGTAAATGGGAAGGGCCGGCTGGGGGATGTGGGTCCGATCACCAGGTGCTATGTGTGAAGTATATGAGCTACGCTCTGTTCGAGTGAAACCGACAACTCACGGTATTTTGGCGGTGGAGGACCCCTCGGCGCAGGAGGTGCGCGCGTAGGTGGAGGTGCTGCACTTGGCCCTCCTCCAGGTGGACCATGTTGCTGAGGCCCTGCTGACGGATGCGGGGGCCCTCTGCCCTGCAGCGGTGGACCCACTGGCGGCGGCTGACCCATGTGCAGTGGTGGACCGTACTGAGAAGGAGGCGGAAACGGACTTGGCTGTTGCTGAGGCTGCTGTGGAGCTTGGCTAGGTGGGTGTGCATAGGGACCAGGGTGTGAGGGTTGCCTAGCTCCGGGTGGTCCAGCCTGGCCAGGGGGGGGCGTCGCGCGTGCATATGGGCCTGGAGGAGGCGCCATACCACGAGGAGGACCAGGAGGGGGCGTAGCTCTCATATATGGTCCAGCGGCCTGTCCAAGAGGAACAGGTCCCATAGAAGGTGACACATACGGTCCCGCACCTGCATGCGGGGGTGGAGGCACTTCTGTATGAGGGAGCCCAGAGTGTTGCCTCGCCTGAGGGGGTGCACGTGCCTGTGGGGGTGGCGGAGGCCGATTCTGCGCACTCGCGGGGCGCGGGGGCGGAGGTGGGTGTTGCACATGTCCTGTGAATGGAGATCCGGGAGGAGGCGGGGACTGCGTCGCATTTGGGAAGGGCGAAATGATAGCTGCCGGCTTATTGATACTGAGCGAGTTGGGCGTGCGTCGCTCCGGTTTGACTGCAGGCGCGTCGTTCCAACCTCCGTTTTGCGCACGTGGAGGACGCGTAGGAGGTGGAGCGGTAGGCGTGGAAAGGAGGGGGGGCTTCACGAGGGTCTGAGCAGGCGTGTATGGGCCTGTGCCATAGGGGTGACTGGGTTGGTATGGAGGCTGGGCGGGTGCGTGTGTCGTTTCGAAAGGCACATATTGTGAACCTTGTGTGGGACCTAGCACACTTGGGACGGTTGATTGGTGAGACGCTGCGGGCCTTGTGGTCGCACTCGTGCTAGGAACGACATTGCGAGCTGGAGTCGAAGCAGCTGGCGCTTCTCCAGATGCAACGATCAACCTCTCCCTCACGGCTGCAAAGTCCAATGCGGATCCTGTGTATCTCTCTGGCGTCAACTTCAGATACTCGATCGCCTCCTTGACAAGACCCTGCGCTGCCAGCATTTGGGCATACTCAAAATATCTATCATAGAGTGCCGCGAGTTTGTAGGTCTTTGTTGCGCCATCCGCATCCGTAGCGGGCATCGAAAGAGCCCCATCAATGTACTTGATAGCGCCACGGAAGACAGCAACTTTCTCGATGAATGTCTGCAGAGCATGCGCATGTGCTGCGTAGCGCGAGGTAGATTCGAAAGCATCTGAGGCGGTTGTCCGATACGCTTCTTCCTCTGCAAGTTCTTCGGTCCAGATATTGAGTAACCTTTCAAGAGAGCCCGCCGCGAGATAGGTCAAAGTTGCTGTCTTCCTAAGCTCCAAGGCACCCGCCAAGTTCTCCTCTGAGCCATCCTCATTCTCGGCGCGCAGAACTTCAGCCTGGAACTCGAGCCTTGATCCGAGTTGCTCTGCAAGCCTTCCAAAGTCCTCTGTGGTTGCAAATGTGCAGAGAACGACAAAGACCTCTGCCCATTCTGCCAAGTCCGCATTCTGTACAATATCGTCGAGGTCGTTCGTCACAATACTCTGGAAGAGGCGAAGGTAAGGATATTCGGTGGTTCGGCGCTCAAAGTAGGCTTTCTGGGTGCGCTGCAAGAGTTCGTCACCACCTTTGATAGCAAGGAGGAGTGCGTCCGCATAGCGCTCAGCTGAGAGACAAAGCTCGACGGCACTGGAAAAGTCTCCAAGGACCAGTGCACGCGTGACAAGCTTGTCCATCTCACTCTCTTCAGAGGGGTAGATTTTGAAGGTGTTCTTGGTGCTCGAAATCTCGCTAGCGCTCGCAACGCTGGACGGGCCGCTCCCAATCGTAGCAGCCACACTGGAGTCGATGCCATAGTTCGTGTGGGGAACGACGATCGTCTGAGGTATCATTGGCATCAATATCGGGCGCAGCAGCTATGGTGCTGAAGAAGTCAGCTCCAGTGCCTGCATCCAAATTGGGAGCGCCGACAGCGGCATCGTCCCCGAAGAGCGAAGGCGCAGTGGTGGTGGACTCCCCGTCTGCAGGTACAGCATCAGATGTGGACATTTCCGATCCAGTTTTCTCGGTTTCTGCGGCTTCCGCTCTTGCTCGCTCTTGCTCAGGTTCAGGCTCGACGAAGGAGACGACAGGATCGCGGACTCCAAAGTTGTCCTCCTCTTCTTCGTCGGCTGCATAATTGAACACAGCGGCATTTTGGGAAGCAGTTTGTTGTGCCTGGGCTTCTTTGAGTTTTGCCACTGCTTCTTCGACGCGCGCTTTGACTTCTTCCTTGGAGTAACCGAGAAGCATGACCAACTCGTCCCTCGAGTTCGCTCTGAAGAGGCCCAACAGGGCTTTCCATGTCTCCTCCGCTCCTGCCTGCGTACTGGCACTCCCCTCAGCGAATCCTTCCAATTTGCTCTCCTCCACAGCCATCCTCAACTGTCTTCACTCTCTCGACCACGCTCTCCTCACTGACCACCCCTCTCAAGTGGACAACACTACTCTGCGTCTTGCCGTGTGCACCAGGAAGATTGCTTACGCTCACCAGCTTACCGCCGAACCCAAAGGACGCAGATACAGGACGACGGAGCCACCGCGGGGGCTGCTTCAAGCTTAGACTCAGGCCCTGCGCAGCTTGGTCTGAAGGGAGAGAGGGCGGGTCAAAGAGCTCTGGGCCAGACGGTTTGGGTGTGGCTGGGATAGATGGGGGGATGTCATTGGTAGATTGGAGAGAGTGGATGCCGACGGTGCCAGAGAAGAAGGCAGTTGCGAGGAGGTCGGGGTTACGTGGACACCATTCGACTTGGAAGGCCCAGTTGTCTGCAGAGGGGAGCTGGTGTTCGTGACGAAGGCAAGTTGGTGCGTGTAAACCACGGACATGTATATGCACACGAAAATAAAAGAAATGCGTGATAAACACAAGGAAAGTATGGCGTAATGATGCATGGGCATCAAGTGAATATATGCAATGGAGAGAATATCCGGGACACCCAGGGATGGTATGACAATTGAATTCAGTTCGAAGAGGGCGGGGCGGCAACCGGTCGAAGACGAGCATATGAGATTACACAATGAGGGGAAAGACGATCGATGGAAGAAACAGGAGGGACGTGTGAGCAAACCGCTAAAGAACGTCGCCATCGAGGGTGGACGCACCTCTCCAATAATTTCCGAAGTTTGTGGATTCCAGCACAGGGCACGGTTGTCTTTACCGCATGAGAGAAGCAAGTCCGCGTCTTGTTTGCACCACGACAACGAAAGCACGCCTTTCTCGTGGCCGGTCAGGATCTTAGTAGGATCGTGTCAGTTAAACACTCAGAACAGGGAGCGCATTGACTGCCAGCCCACCTTCTCTGGTGCACGAGCGTTGCGGAGATCCCAGACCATGATGACGGGTGACATGTCGTCTTCAGAAGCGGTGACGAGTCGAGTAGCCTGCCCTCTCACCCAGTCAGCAATCATTCCACTGACCTGAATACGCCCACTCACATTATCCGGATGCCAGGCGATAGCACTCATACCCCTCCTCCCTCCAACCGCCATTCCACTGCCAACAGGCACCCCCCAGCGTACCCGCACCACCACCATATGCAAGCGCTACAACTTCACGCTTTCCTCGGAGATCCCATACAACGGTGTACCCAGTGCTGCTCGCGCCAGCGAGGACGTACTGTACCTGCTGATTCCACGCAACAGACGTGATCTCATCGAGTTTCGTACTGCGTGTGCCGGGTGTAGGAGAATATGGCTTTGACGGGTCGTTGAAGATCCCAGATGTAGACCTGTGTATGAATGCAAAACGCGTCGTCAGCGGTTGTGTAGGAGTGGATGTGATGACGTGTAAACCCATGGCAAGAGTATTGAACACTTACCTCTCCACTGACGGCGCCCGAGGATAAGAGGTTGGTTTGTATTGGGTTGAAGTCGAGCCCTCGGACTGGTCCAGTGTGGCTCGTGTTACGAAGGATAAGAGACTCAGATGTACTGTTGAGAACGGAGAGCATCAATGACAGTCAAATCGGACGATGACGCATCAAAAACACGACGAACTCTGCGTGCTCGACGATCTTTGCGGGATCCCAGAGGGAAAGCTCTCCGATTCTCCATGCCTGCAGCAATAACACCGCGTGATCGATCCTTGTGGCACCTGTCCCCATGACGATGCGGTTGAACCTGCAACCCATCCACGTCAACACATCTGATGCACAGTAGCAACATCGCGACGTAGAAATACCTCGACGTGTCCGTGACGATTCCTATGGGCTTCGAACCTACATCGGCGCCGAGATAGAATTCACTCTTGTTCATGAAGTCGGGTTGCCATATTTCAAGCTGGGATTCGTTGGAGAAAGATTCGTCAAGAGCTCCAGCGACGGTACCAGTGGCTATGAGTGGTAGTGAGGACGTTGGCGACCAAGCAAAAGTCGCTGTCCTATGAATTTCTTTTTGCTTCATCGTCGTCGACGTTGGCCTCGTCAGTCGTTAATATCTGCAGCAGGTAGCGTACAAAACTTGCAATGGCTAAAGAAGCAATAGGGACGTGTCACATACGCCGGCCCTATACTCAACGTCACGTGACCCGCACACCATACGCCTCGCAAGACAAACTATAGATAAGTTCAGCTTATGATCTCGATGGACGACACCGACAGCACTCAGCGTTGTCTTCACATCCCCGATATTCTCGAGCATATTGTCTGTCATGTCCAGCAAACAGACACACTAGCTCGGCTTGCAAGATCGAGCCGCTTGCTTCAAGACGTAGCCCTAGATGCACTGTATCAGAAGGCTTGATTCGTTGGGAAATCTGTTGAGATGCATGACAGACGACGTCTGCGTGGTGGACGCATGGTAAATTGGTATGTTTCTGTTATCTGAGAGATATCATATAGTCCATGGTTCTCTAATAAGCTTCCCTCTTGATCGTCAGACGCTTCGCCGGCGAATGGAAAGTAGGGACCTTGAAACCTTGAAATCCTATGCCGTGCGGGTCAGGAAGCTGACCGTAAAGGCGACCGAGCCCGTCCTTACTGAGGAAGCCGTCCGTGCGCTCTCCATGATCCGCTCAAATCACGATCCAGCTCTCACTCCGAATCTCCAGAGACTGCGCTGGGAGGCAACACACTCTAATTATGTCTATCTTCTTCCCATCTTCATTTCTCGGCGACTCTCGAGACTCTCCATTCCTGAGCAATTCACGTCTGAGTTATGGTCACCTAATGTTCCTCCCTTGTGCCCTTCTCTGAGGTCCTTTTCATTGAACTGCTCCACGCACATGGAAGCCGACATCGGTTTCTTGGACCAGTGGGAAAGGTTACAATTTGTTACATGTGGCCTTCTCACACCCCAGTCATTCAAACGCATTTCCAGCTGTCCAGCTCTGCAATCATTCACATTCACCATTCCCGAGCGTGGCGATGCTTGGGTGCAAACCATCGGCGTTGACCATTCATCTTTTCCACAACTCAGGGAAACTTCGATAACATGTTCATCCCTAGACCCTACCTCTACCTGGCTGGAGAGACTTCAACCGCAATTGGGATCCCTCCAAATCTCGATGCCCAGTGGTGTTGCAGAACCGGGGTCGGTCGTATATCTGTTCAATATCTTGCAACGCCACCCTCTTTCTACCCTGTCGCTTCGCTCCTCAAATCCCCGAGTGCAAAGACGCCATCTTAGCATGAGCGTCCTTCACCTCCTATTCAGCTGTCCTCTGCTTACCCAGTTGTCTATCAATGTTTGCTCCTTTGGGATCGACAATGATGACCTAGAGGCACTGGCCAAAGCCTTTCCAAAAATAGAGGTACTGGAGATTGTCTCCGCCCCCGTCAACGATCCGTCAAGAATCACCCTCGACGGTTTACTGCCCCTCCTAAAGCACTGCCCAAACCTCGCAACGTTGAAGATCTCCATTGACGCAAGTCAGGTCACCAAAAGTATCGATCGACCCGGAGGAGGCATACGCAACACTCTTATCACCCAGCTATCTCTGTACAGCTCCCCCATTCGGGATGTTGGGCTTGTTGCTTTGTTCCTTTCGGACGTCCTACCGAATGTCAGGGCAATCGAGGAGACCAGCGCAAGCGAAAGCTGGAATATGGTGGCCACACTCTTGGAGGTTTTAACGCTGGCGAGGAGGCAGGAACGGAAGTGGTGCGCGAGATTAGATAGTGATCCAGAGCTTGGATGAAAAGGGGGGTAGAGTACTTTTCCATCGTGTGAATTACGCGATATAGGCTGACTCGGATCACAGGGATGTACTTACACTTCATATTGCGTTGCTTTCAGCGACCGTTCACTGCACCTGCCATTTCTCACCATTGTGTACCCACTCGCCACCTCCTACACCGCCCCCTTCCTTCCACGGGGAACTGCATGACAGTGTTCGGGTCAACTTGCCATAGTCATCGCACACTACCATTACTGGAAAAGAAGAAAAGGTATTCATATGCATATTACTACATCAAAGATAATGTGACCTCCAAGTCCTTTACATGTCGTTCCCACTTCCTCCTTATCTCCTCCTTGTCATTATCAAGAAGCCATTTCCCCATGCAGCGCGTGTTGCTCTACTGGATGGCAATTCGGTGAGGCTGTTGTTCAGCATTAACTTTCGGGAAGGTGACTATCAGGACACCGTTCTCCATCTTTGCCTTCACATCTTCGGGCTACATAGCACCGGCCAACCATCGAGTTCGCAATAATGATCGAAACAGGGACTTACCTTCGTTCCAATTGGAAGCTGCAGTGTTCGGGTGAACTTTCCGTAGTGACGTTCCCGCACAGCGTACCCTGCTTCCTCCTGGGAGTGCGAGCTGCTAGCATTCCCAAATACCGTCAGACGGCCTTGGTGTACATCGATGGTCACGTCTTCCGACTTCATTCCAGGCAGCTCGAAGGTCGCCGTCACGGTGTTGCTATCCTTGGCCTCGTGAAGATCCATCCTAGAGTTCGGAGTCAATAACGAAGATCTTATTTGGAGCGCGACGAGTCCTACCTTGGGCGGAAGGATCCCGCACACGCTACAGCACCGTTAGAGGCACCTCCAACCTCTGTCGTCGTGGTGGAAGGCCTGAAACGAGCGGTGAACGCATCATCAAAGAGACGGTTGAATTCGGTGAAGGGGTCGTAGTAGAAACGCATCGTGGTAGACATTTGATAGTAATAGGGTAGAATGCAATTCAAGAGGTGAAGCTTTGAGACTGAGATCGCGTTTGTTGAGTGGGAGTCTGACGGCCAGACCGCCCGAAGAGGCCCCCTTATATACATTCCCGAGTAGCTCCTCGTAGGCCTTCTGTGATGTTTCCAGATGTGACGAGAAAGAGGTGGACAAATTCTGCAAGTTTCAGGAAGGTTCTCCAGGGCGTTGAGTTGCCGCTTTGGCACTCTTGTCCTGTTGACGGTTATTTGGTATTGGACCAAGAAGGAAATCCCCTAGTAGACATTGGTGCTGGACCATACCAAATTCCAACACCTATGCTTCTTCAACCTTCTGTCCACAGAGGTGTACAGAAACCCATTTGCACCACTGCAACTTTTGAGAATGTTCTGGCAGGCGTTGACTCCATTGAGTTCCCGTTTTGGCACTCTACTCCTGACGGACCTGACGACAGTTATTTGGACCACGAAAGAGGTTACTGGGAGACCAGCCGAATCCCAACGGGTCCGAGTCGCTATTTCGTCGCTTAGTGGGACCCAAGTTTAGCAAAAGGCTTCTCATTTACTGGTGACATATTCCTGTTAAGCCCACCGCACGCTCATCACTTTCCTACTGATACCTATTGACTTTTCCCAAACAGTCTCTACTTGGCTTTTGGTTGCTTGCTCGCCAGTCATCCCCTCTACACATCGAATGAATTCTGCTATGCCCCCTCCGACACCGAAGTATATGGTCTTCGCAGCGACGAGGCAGAGATACTGATGCGGATCATTACCCACGCTGCCCGAGGAACGGAGCCATACAGGCGTCTCGCATAAGACGGACCAGGCTCAGTAGACTTTTAGGATGGTAGATAGTCTCAGATGTAAGCACGAGATTGTAACTTCCACCTGTAGAGCTGAGGTCGAAAGTGTCCCATGAGCCAGAAAAGAAACGGAGATGGACTCCATAATTCCGCAGTGACATCTTGAAGGCGCTGAGAAGCGAGGGCGAGAGGTTTAGCTCGGAGCCTTCTGATTCATGAGACTCTGAATTGCGATACTCTTCTCCCGCTGGTGAGTTATCTGAAAATCATGGAGGACATGTAGCGTTCAAGAAAAAGAGACGGTTGGATGGAGGTCACTTACACCATGCGAGGACAATGTTCGGAATGGTTACGAGTTGTAGAACGGACGCGTTGTAGTCTTGGAGGTGAATGTGAGTCTCAGTTTCGCCAGCAGGCCGAGATGAGAATATCTCGCAAAGAATATACAGTGTCGGGACGGCCGTGCCACAACCAAGCTGGACACCGGATCAATGACGGTCAGGAGACGGTTTAGTCTATAAATCACCTCTAATATTCGTGCACCTCTAGTATTCGAACCACAGCCAGCGCTGTTCAGGTAGCCGGCCAGATCGAGGCTGCACTCCCAAGTTTTTAAGCCACCCTCATATACAAGGGGAACGAGATCGAATGGGTTATCGAGAAACTGAAGTGCCGAGTTGGTGGCGGAGCCGGACTCTTGGTCTGTGGCACCTGGTTCTCCCAATCCCTCGGATATCAGCTGAAATCGCGCATCGAACAAATCGCGACGTGCGAGCGTCAGGGCCTTCCCGTCAGATAAGGGCACAGTAAGGAGCGAATAGGATATCCGTGTTGGCAGTGCTTCCAGCTAGACTTCAGCCATGAGAGTCAGGTTGCACTGGAGGTCAAGGAAACTGCACCATACATACCAGTGAGTCGAGTGATATTTCCGAGAACGCCTCTGCAGTTTGCTGTGCGGATGAAGTATCATGCATTTCCGCAGGCACGGACGACACGTTCGTGATGAGCTCATCGGCACCCTCGTCTACATCGAAATTGAACTGGAACATGTCGTACAGATTCTAATGCAGAAACAATTGAACTGGGCAGGGGGCGGTTGTTTTTTTCTGTCTCGATCCGAAGATCTAGATTCTAGAATGTGTCAAGTCACAATGTATTCTCCTGGTGGCAATGCACATCCCGAAAGAGTGCATCACAGTTCAACCAACGATGACACATATACTTATTGTAAATAAATCGCCTTGGGAAACTCTCATTTGGGGAGCTCTGGCAATTGTCTTCACCTCCTTTTTGATCCTTCCAAGCCATATAAGACACTGGAAAGCGAAGTGCAACCCTATCTGTTCTCACTTGAATAACTACAATGCGGCTGTCGGTTTCGGTATTCACTCTCGCTATCGGTGCTGGTGTAATACCACAGGCATTCGCGTGGGGCGCCGTTGGTGCGCGTACTTTTGTTTTCTGGATGTTCCTTACACTCACCGCGCTCCGCATAATCGCAGGTCATGAGGTGGTCGCCACAATCGCGGAGATGCACCTCCACCCCAGTGTGATGCCTAAACTGTGCGTTATCCTCGACAAACCAAGTGATTGCTTCCTCGCGCCAGTCGCAACATGGGCCGATACTATCCGTCGTGTGGCAAAGTATAGGTGGACAGCTCCACTACACTACATCGGTGCTGTCGGCGATTATCCCAGCTCTGTCTGTGCCTTCCCAGGGACGAAAGGCTGGGAAGGCCGGACACATATCAATGTTCTTAACTCTATCAGAAACACCACAAACGTTCTGCAGGAGTATGAGCAGCTTAGAAAAGCGGGTGCCGAGGATGTAGAGGGTTACGTTCAGGATGCGCTCAAGTTCTTGATACACTTCATGGGGGACATGCACATGCCACTCCATCTCACGGGGAGAAACCGTGGAGGCAACAGTGACAAAGTTTGTTTTGACGGACGTAGCACCAGTGAGTACTCGCCCTGTTCCTGTTACGTGTCAATACTCGTGCTGATTGTTACCTGCCTGTTCAAAAGACCTCCATTCACTATGGGACGGTCTCCTTATCGCTCAACGCCTACGTACTCTCCCTAGCAACTACACCGAACCTCTCCCCATCAGCGAGGTAGAATACTATCTTCGAGACACCATCTACGACCCCTACATCCGCCGTCTGGTTTGGGAAGGCTTGCTGGGGAAATGGGAGGACGAAATCGACTCATGGCTTGACTGTCCTTCCCCCGAGTCATTCCGAGAAGAGCCCACATCTGCCTGGCAGCGCATTCTATCTCGGATGAAGGGGACTTCTAGTTCCGGCGACGGCGGTCTTGGTGTCGACGATGCCAATCTCTGCCCTTATAATTGGGCCAAACCCATCCATCAACTCAACTGCGAGATCGTCTTCCCAAAGGCTTTGGACGAGCTACGTTATAACCAGATCTCGCCTGTCGATCCCGAACACCAGGGTCACGTCTGTGACGAGTCGCATATCGACGAGTATGACGCATCCTTCGCACTGCAGGCGCGGAAATGCAATTACTTCGAGCTTGACACCCCCGAATATTCTGGTGTCATCAAAGATGAGTGGATCATAGAGAAGTTGTTGACGCAAGGAGGTGTCAGACTCGCTGCGGTCCTGAACTGGGTGTTTGCAGATGTGGAAGATGGAGTTCAGCCGCGCTTCGTGAGATTGTAGGGTATATCGAGGGCAACGCTATAACTTGCAATTCGGTACCCTGAGGTTGGTACTTAGATTGTTGTATATGTACATATTGTATGAGCTATCCCGTCCAATCGTTCCATTGCTGTGGATCTCGTCCTTGTTCCCAGTCCGAGCTCAACACCACGCTGCAATATTTCTGGCGTTGGTGCAAATCCACGGTCTGAGCGAGGGATAAGGCAGGCCCGAGTTGCAAATACTGTTTCTGTATGCGGACAGAAGGTTGAAGAAGCATACTGTAGGCGTCGGGAAGTTCTGGTGAGTTCTCCAGAATCTGGGATGGTTGGCACTGATCCCTAGGAGGTTTCCTTCCTGG
Source organism: Melanogaster broomeanus (assembly GCA_014904935.1). NCBI lineage: Eukaryota > Fungi > Basidiomycota > Agaricomycetes > Boletales > Melanogastraceae > Melanogaster > Melanogaster broomeanus. The sequence continues at coordinate 81,427 of MU123766.1, read as the reverse complement.
TCCAATACCAAATAGCCGTCAACAGGGTAAGAGTGCCAAAATGGCAACTCAACGCCTTGCAGAACGTTCCTGAAAGTTGCAGAATCTGTCTACCTCATTCTCGTCACGTCTGGAAAGAGCAGCTTATGAGCAGGTACTCTGGGATGTATATAAGGGGACCTCTCCAGACGGCCCGACTGTCAGCCCCCCACTCAACAAGCGCGATCTCAGTTCTAAAGCTTCACCTATTGAATTGCATTCTACCCTATAAACACTAAATGTCTACCACGATGCGCTTCTACTACGACCCCTTCACCGAATTCGACCGTCTCTTCGACGACGCGTTCACCGCTCGTTTCAGGCCTTCCACCACTACGACAGAGGTTGGAGGCGCCTCTGACGGTGCTGTAGCGCGCGTGGGATCCTTCCGCCCAAGGTAAGATTCGTTGCGCTCCGAGTAAGATATTCGTTATTGACTCTGAACTCTAGGATGGATCTTCACGAGGCCAAGGATAGCAACACCGTGACGGCGACCTTCGAGCTGCCTGGAATGAAGTCAGGAAGATGTGACCATTGACGTACACCAAGGCCGTCTGACGGTATCTGGCAATGCGAGCAGCTCGCACTCCCAGGAGGAGGGAGGGTACGCTGTGCGGGAGCGTCACTACGGGACATTCACCCGAACACTGCAGCTTCCAATTGGAACGAAGGTAGGGCCTTGTTTCGATCATTGTTTCGAACTCGATGATTGACCGGTGCTATGTAGCCCGAAGATGTGAAGGCAAAGATGGAGAACGGTGTCCTGATAGTCACCTTCCCGAAAGTTAACGCTGAACAACAGCCTCACCGAATTACCATCCAGTAGAGCAACAACTTTCTGGGGAATATGGCTCCCTAATAATGACAAGGAGGACACAAGGAGGAAGTGGAAACGGCATGTACATATGTAAAGGACTTGGAGATCACATTATCTTGATGTAACGATATACATATGAAAACCTTTTATTCTTTTCGAGCAACGGTAGTGTGCGAGGTTGATTCCTGAAATGTTCATAGCTAGCGGAAACTACAGTACGTAGAAATGCAGCAGGGGGCGAAATGACTACGAAATGGTAGATTTATTCGGGTTGCAATTGGACATCAAATATTCATGTTTTCTGTACGAGATGGCACAACAATCCATCAACTTGAAGTCCATTAGAATCTAGTAGCAAATGCTAAGAGGCCGTGTCGAGCACGACAGTCTATCCTGTCACGACTGGTGTAACCGCTCAAACACAATCGTCTGAGCGGGCATCCTATCCAATGGCTCCGTCTCACTAGCAAAATTGTGGATCTCCACGCACCGACCGACCTCGCTCTCCGTATCAAAGTACGCGGTGCCTCCGAAACCATCAAATGCCATGAGTTTCCAGGAGAGAACTTCATCGTCCATTTCCATAGTTTCCGAGCAGCTGGCCCTGATTTTCTCTGGGTTGTAATCCAGCGAGAACGCCACAAGTTCGACATCTTTGACATCTTCGTCTACACCAACGCTGCAGATGCCTCGTACATGTCCACTAGATGAGTCGAGGTGGAGAGATAATGCTTGCGGGATTGGAATAACATCGGTTCGCTCGCATAAAATCCCCCCGTTATGCTGCAGGGATATCGTCGCGATGCTCAAGGTTAATCCGGATGCGTCGCGAAGCGCATTTTCTGCCAAACCTGCAACGGCGAACTCTACCTCGCCAGTTACGGGATCTGGGGGCGACTCGTGGATAACGAAGGGTACTTGCATTAGAATATCGACGACTCGGCCCTTGTGGGAAGAATAAAGGACATCGCTCGCAGGATGTTGATTGATGGGGAAGCATTCCAAGAAAGACATCCACCCACGTCCGCGAACGAGTACACTCCTCGCCTTAACGACATGGGTTGTCGTTTCAAACACGTTTGTTATTAATTCGTCGACCGCGCTCGGGATCTGACACAAAGAACATGAGTCTGGAGCGTTCTCGTGCATGGGATACTCACATCCTCGTCCCAAGCAGATGTTGAAAGAAAATATCGGCGCAGGGTCCTGGCATCTATGAGGAAATGCCGTTGGCATAATGATGGTCCCACGTATGCGACAGCCACTATCAACAGGTCATGATAGGAGGGTTACGTTTGTTAGCTGCGAGGAAGCATCCCACCCAGGTAGCTCAGTTCTGAGGACAGGTCGAATCTCCACCGGAGCTCCAGCAGCGAAGAGAATTTCTGAAATTATCCTTGGAAATTTGTCAACAAGTTAGTTCAGTCTGAAGCGAGAACTCGGAAGATGACGCACATTTCCTGTCTAACGAAGATCACTACAAACGCTGCGATGCGCCCGTCAGAGAATACTTTCCACGCGGAGCGTAGACATTCAATGCGACGACCATCTCCAGCATCGAAGAGTATTTTTTCATCAACGTGCCTAGAGTGCAAATCATACCACAAAAGCCTCGATCCTACGCCAACTATAATCCACCTGTCCATGAGCACGGAGAATCCAACGGCGTCAGGCTCGATGGGTATATAGCGCCGCGTGATGACCTCAGGATGGTTTGATCCTCCAGGCCAGTTAATTTGAACCTTGGCACTGTTTATGAGCGCTTCTGAGAGGTCTGAGGTCGATTGCCACGCATAGGGACCAGGTGGTCGCGGAAGCGTGGAACTCTGATACCACGCATGCCATATAGCCTGCTCGTCTAAGAAGCTTAGAGAAGACTCGGTAATCTGATTTCAAGCGGCATCAGCCCTGGCAGGGTGGTAGAAACATAAGAGAACTAACGGTGCTGAAGTCGATCAAGTCCTCGAAGGAAGGACTATCGATGATGCGGTATATGTTGTTGACAATGTCATGTATGGACAGACGACAATCGTGGTCGGCTTGGGAGGAGCGTGGTGTCTCGTCGCAGTCCACGAGTGCCATTGTACCTTGAGAGGAGAACCTGGGGAATACAGGCAGTGAGGAGCCTGTATTCGCTTTTATTTATGTGCCACAACGATCGAATTCATAGGGGTATCTTCCTTATTTGTCCACGACTGGGCTTCAGGCTCATCAAACTGCACCAAATACATAAAAGCGTTCTAGCAGGGGGACACGAATATCGCACCAACATGTGGAAACTAGAGGGTTTTGGTGACCTCCGTCATGTGCTGATTTATTACTTGTACATGGGCATCGGGACGCATCCAAACTGCCCTCCCCAGCCCATGCTGGTAGCGATCAAATGCAACTTTGAGTTTCTGTAGGTATGCGCGCAGGTGGATGAGATTACTATGTTGGCGCAATAACGCCGACTTCTGGTCAATCGGCGAGTAAACAAACACGGCATGAAGCATCTCATGACATTATCATTGGTTATGGTACAGGCCAACGGAAAATAAGACGATACATGTATATACCTAAGCAAAGAAAATTTATTAGCCTTTGGTCAGAGAACTGCATCCGAAAAGATCAGAAAAAGCCAGGGTTTCATGTCCCCCGACGTGCAACAGCCCACAAGGCCAACGCAGCTACCTCAAGACGAAGTAAGCTACGTGTTACCCTGGGAAGAGCGGCCTATGCAAGAGCGCAACGACCGAGTAAACTCAAAGAATGGATAAACTTTGCTTTCGTCCTCAAAATGACGGGGGAGTTGTTCTGGAATACTCACCTGTAGAGAAGCAGTAGGTATAAGTAGAACGACTGTGAGAAAGGTGATTAGCAAGGGCCAGAAACTTGATATCGAAAGAGGAGCGAAGAGTCAGAATTGAGAGTTTTTGGTATCAGGTTGTCCACAAGAGATTTCTCTCTTTCGGAAGCAGAACTGATTAAAGAGTTCATCACAGGAAAACAACCTGGGACTTTGTGTATCGAAACACGAGTACTCACCCAGTAAGAACTGAACGATGTCCTGAGACCTGGTCAACAGATTGGCGGCGGGTCCACAGCAGCATTTATGGTTAACATTCGAACTCCGTCATCAGCGGAGGTAAAAATAAAAGTATATAAGTCGACCTGGAAAAAAAGTACCACTGAACAAGCTATGGCCTATGGTGAGTACGAGTTCCGTCTGTTTCAATGAAGATATTTTTCCATTCCTCGAGTCGGTGACGGTCTCCAATGATCCCTTTCTCGAACATGCATCACCAACTGAGTCCACACATCCATGTCCTGATACTCTTTCTGACGTCGCTCGTTTACAGGTTGGAGATTTCGTCAGTCTCCAATTCGGATTGCCTATCAACAACGGCGGGGTTCGATGGGATATATGATGCTGTAAGGTGAGCAACTCTTCCGAGTGCGCTTTCATTCCCGAGGATGTCTATAATTTATACAAGCATATGTCCGATCTTTGATGAAGGACAAATTATTTTCTGAGGCTTAGCTCTTGTGTTTATCACCTGCCGTTCTTGCTGACCCAAATTCGTTTCAGGCATGGGACGATCTCGTGAAGGTGCTGTCCTATAATGTTTGTTTTGTCTGGTTTCGTACGCAGTATTTCAGAATACAAATTGGTTTGAGTTCGTGGAATCTATGCATATATGTGCAAAGACAAGTTATGCAGGAAGGATGGAACTTTGCAAGACATCTCAGTGGGCGACGGTGATCCTAGATGTAGCTTCGCGACGCTGAGGAGACGGAGGATCCCTAGCCTCCATACCGCAAAAATGGCGGTGGAATATCCAAAGAGAGGTCGGTCTCCTACACGACAGTCATACCAGGTTGGTACGGACCATGTCAACCTCGTGAACACTGGGGGTATATATTTTCCTGCCACCACTAGACACTGCACTATTTGCGGATGCATCGCGTGGACGAATACGCCACCAGTGCTGACTGATTCCACAGCGCAAGTTTGCACCTAAAGGATACAAGGAGGCCAAGTACAACGTGGTTTGGGTATACATAAATAATTACAATTCACACAAACTCTAGCAGACAAACCTCTGCTTCTGAAGAAATGACCGGATGAGATATCTTGAGAGATGAACAGTGCAAAAGAAGGCGGTATTCTGCAAAACACATTGGTCCTTGTTTGCACGTATTTAAGAGCCTCCGGTAGTACTCTCCAAATCCTTCCCATCTAACGCTTCCTGAATCATCGAAATTGTACTCTCCAAACTCCTCCTCCTCGTCGACGGACTCGTCATAGTAGTACCTAAACTCGCTTGGCGCCCATGCCGTCCCTTAAACGGAACTTTACTTGGCAACGAACCCGGGGAGCCTGGTGTCGGAGGTCCACCAAAGCTCGAGGCGCTCGGGGATGATGAGAGAGAACCCGAAGAAAGCCCTGCCTCGAGGGACGCTCTGATGGATCCCGCACCTGGGATGGAAAAGTCGGTGCTTAACGGGGTCTCGGGAAGGGATTGAGATTGGGTGTGTTGGGCAAGGTAGGCTTTGGCTTCTTCGGCGTCAAAAAGCTCGGGTGGGAGACGTTCATTTTCAATGTCTGATTTTCGTCTGAAGGGAGAGGGTTGGTTTGACCAAGGAGAGAGTAGCGAGGAAAGCGACGTACGCGTCTTCGAATCCTGAAATGGCATCTTTTATGCCCTCTGTCCCCAATACCAACGCCCCATACGGCAATTTGCTAGATCCAGATATACTCTTCAATTCCGAAACCTTCTCCGATTCCTCTCTGTCGTTTGAAAACGCTCGTGAGCCTCCAACGTCAACGCAGAGGGGGGATAGAGTCAAGGGGAAAAAAGAAAGCAACGGACCGGAGAAGAGCGAAAACGCGTGCCATCCGCCCAACAGCAAGAATTTTGTTCTTGATAACCTTCCTCCGTTCCATCGTATCCTCGCCTTGCGACGTGGGCGAAAGTGCGCCATCCTCGTCAGACCCCTCGAGCTCTTCCTTACTGCAAGTGTTAAGTACAGCAACAAGCATGTCCGTGACTATCCCGCCATCAGCACTCCGTGCAAATAAGCTGTTGGGAAGATCATGTTTAGAGACGTACTCTTCTCCCCGACGAATGGTAAACTCCACGTAAACACGTCCATAAAGTTGGGCAACCAATACGGGTGAGGGGTACAGTTAAATTGGCGAATGTTCATCACGTTACTCTCGTATTTCAGCACGGCTGCTTTGTTGTTGTATACGTCTAGATAGTTAGGTGCGGAGAAGATCGTCATGACCGAGGGGAACCCTGTCGTCTTGGTCTTTCGGTACATCCGATACCTAGGTTTGAGCGTTGGAGTTGGAGAGTCACAATTTCTAGGGGTAAGGGGAGAGAACGTACCCTGCATCCTGGGCCTCGTGTGCACGGATGATTGAGAGAAGATTGTTGCGCTCGAGGAACTGACAAGCAGCCTGGTATCTATCAATACGAGTCAGCATACACTCTCGGTTCTCTGTGGAAAGAACCTACGTAAAGAAGTACGAGCAGCCTCTAACATGGTTGTGTAAGAAGCTCTCATTCACCTTCTCCTGCCCGAAATCTTCTACAGGATCTGACCATAGGATGTCGCACATCAACCCATGCGTAGGGGGTTCGCGGAATCGATCGATCTAGGTATGGATTTTCAGTATATTTAGTCGATCCGATGGGTGGGACGACAGAAGGACGTACGACACGGATATCATCAAGCGTGTTCAGCTCAGGAGACAGACCACCATGTATGCACAAAAATTGTTTGTTCATGATAGCAGCAAGCGGCAGTGCGCAGAATGACTCCATGCATGCTTCGTAGATGCGCTCGGAGTACTTGTGCTTACCTGATCAAAGAAGCAGTTGGTCAGTTAGATGCCACTCCAGATGATGGACGAGAGGGAGAGCGAACATTCGAGTTTGAATGTGAAGTAGTCTGTCAGATGCCGACACTCGTGGTTCCCACGAAGTAGGAAAAGGGTATCGGGGTACCATATTTTCAGTGACCATAGGTATAGCACACACTATTAAAGCACGGGCGGCGTTAGCGACTTATTAGCGAGTCATCATGCAAGAGAATGCACCTCGATACTGAAGTACCCTCTATCAACATAGTCTCCGAGGAACAGGTATCTCGTATCAGCGGGGCTACCACCGACTTCGAAGAGTTTCATGAGGTCGTACTACCAAACGTCGCGAACCCCGCGTCAATTCACAATTTGCACCGAGCAGAATCTGCCCACGCACGTATTGCCCATGGATATCACCACAGACTACAACAAAAAATGTGATCAGCTCGACGATCGACGTACTTATGCAAGAATAAAGGGCTAATATGACAAACCTGTGATCGGAGCGTCTACTTGGAGCACGTTGGGCTCGACCCGCAGAAGAGCAGTCGCCTTTTCAATGATCCACAGGGCCTGATCCTCGCTTACCCGGCCCTCTCTGTAGAAGTGGTTTTTGAGAAAAGCGATGTCGGGTTTGGTGGGATCATGTTTTGAAAAAAACTGAGCATCCGTCGGTATACTCATCGCCGGGGCTTGTACCTGCACGCGGGTGGTCAATGCCATCGAAAAGGACGATACATAGGAATTTTGCAGGATGGATGAGAATTGTTCCCCTACATCTTTGATCACCCGCTCCTGGGTGCTAATGGTATTCCCGTCTTCAAGGACGTGCTGGGTAAAATCGATATTTGGGAGCGGTTTCTTATGCTGGATCTGCTCAATGGCCTTCTCGACGTGGGCTTGGGGGGTATGCATGATCGCAAGATAATGCTGAGACTACGTGCTCGATGCGATAGACGGCGAGCACAAACGAGAGAGTAAAGTACTGAGGCAAGGGTATTGTTGTGTAAAGGGTCGAGGTGGCGGTGTTCGAAAGTATGTATATAAAGGATCCAGGACGACAACTTGGACGTCGACCCCGCCCTCCATATCAGTGCTGTGAGACACTGATCGGCAAGTTTGCTTGGAAACGAGATATTATAAACAGGACAATCTGATATACTTCTCAAGGGCATCCAGCTGAAAATCTGGTGGGGCGAACACTCATCGGGCAAGCCGTTCGGACCACGATATGTAGCTGTCTACTGAGTGCGTTGTATTGTATCACGAGCCAAAATAGATGTGCAGAACATGATTTGCGATATTAAACCCGAGCAGCGAGACGATATAACTGGCGAACAGTGGCAGTAATGGCGCCAGAAGTATCTCCGAGCGTATCAGAAATGGCAAGGCTGAAACGAGTTAAAAGGTTAGCCAAAACAGCTACTTGACGCACTGAAACTGGACAGGCTTACCAGTCAGACCGAGGTACACCCCATAGATGTACTGAGCAAATCTAGAAGGGGAGGTGTTAGAGGGTTACGGGGAGCCACGGAGGTGAGGAAGAAGTACCCTGCAAGGTAAAGCGTATTTCCGACCAAGATGCAGACCCATTTGTCCTTCGTGATTATAGGGAGCAGAAGTAGTTGCGCAATATACAGCGTCAGATAGAGGGGGAAGAATGCATTTGTATGGACATCAAAGGCGTACGCCCATTCAACTGATGTGTCTGTCAGGGATGCATGAGAGGAAGGGGACAGTAGAACTTTGTTGGCAAACAGGCTGACGAAATGTAAGTCAGTCGAGGTGGTTTTCTGTGCAAGATATTACTCTGACCGTAGCAGGGTGGCGCTTATCACGCCAACGACAAGGAAGTCCCGCAGAATCATGACAAATGCCAGTTTCAAGGCATACAGGAAGGTATGGGAATACACCATGGACCATGCCATTGCAGCAACTGCCAGGAATGAGTCAGGGTTGCTTAGCGAGGGACCGAGAACCTGCAAGGATGCGCACCGAACAAGCAGCCAAAGAGAAGGATAAGTATTGCTGGATCGTCTCTTGCCCAGGTGTTCTTCGTCTCTATAGGACACCGTTAGCCACCTAACACATCATCGAACTGGTAAACACTCACGTTTGTGGTAATATACATTGCGATAGCTTTAGTATTCCGTCAATTGGCACTCAGACTCTGTAACGTTGGGCGGCTCACACTCTTTTTGGGGCGAGGCATAAATATGACAACTGCCATAGGGCTAACTCAAAGTCCTAGCACAGGAGGTTTAGCACGACCACACCCATCCGGTAACAAAGATGCTAACCATCTGCTGAAACCGATGCAACCTGCGGAATATCAAGGGTATACGATTCGATACCGAGACATTGACAGGTGTTGAAGGAGTGTGGTTTGGGTAGGTGGGAGAGGTCAGGGGCAGGATGGGCATGTCTGCATGGATTCTTGGGTGTCGGAAGAGAGTACGAGCGCGAGACACCTTGACTAGAGAAATGGTACAAAGTTATTACCTTGAGCTAACCTCGAGAATAGTCTTGATTCAGATTCAAATATCGACCCTTGTATGTCGAGGTCTAAACCACGGCAGTACTCGGCAGTGCAAAAGCGGAGACCGAACTTTCAATCGGCGCGTATTCTCGACTCTGGACGGTGCCGTTTTCTCGAGGGGTTGTCGCTCTTCTTAACCGACCACGCAAAATACCACCATCATGGAGGACGACTCGGAGATTCTGGATTGGGGACACGAGGAGGAGGAGGGTGTCGTCGCCGACAGCGAGCAGCAGAGCTTCGCGGCAGACGACGCAGAGGATGCTGTGTCGCTCGGTGGCGACGAGGAGGACGAATTTTTGACTTACCAGCGTCGCGTTCCACAGGGTACCGCTCACCATGGCCATCATCCTGCGAAGAATGTCCAGCAGACCACGGTAAAGCAAGAGGCCACCAAGGGTCACGTTGAGACGCAACCTCTGTCGCAGGCACAGCACCAGCGCGGAGATTCCAACACGCCTCAAAAGCAAATTGGCACCCCCAAGAGTGCTTCACAAGAGCAGTCTCCTCTGTTCAGTCGGACACATTCCCTTGGGAAGCTCACGCATGCTTTACCGCCCAAACCGGTCGTGTCTAGTGTCCCGTTCGTTCATCCTTCTCACCCGTCCATCATTGAAGCTACAGCCATGGGTAGTCGTTCCGACCGTGACAAGAGAAATGGCGCTGTTTCAAAACCTATTGCTCATGATACGAGCGATCCGCTACCAGCCGACTGGGAAGTCAGATATCCCAGAAGCGGTCAGGGTGTATACTATTATAATGTCCGCACGGACGAGTCCACTTGGACTCGCCCTACCGGTCCTGCTGCTCGCGGTCAGCGCTCTGATCGTCGCAACGACCCCCTTGACAAAATCTTACCAAGCAAGAACGATGAAACCTTAATTTTACGTGTAGGTCACTCGGACGGTGATATGTCTTACGACGATCGTCATTACCGACCTGGAGACAATGGTCGGCGTGAAGATCGACCTATTACGTCAACTCACCTCACCACTGGTGATACCTACATTCCAGATACCTACATTGCGAGTCACAGGAACGGCCGGTCTTCGCCTGCACCTTCCCGCACAAGAGATAACGACTTTGGACCGCTGCCTCGTCGACCTATCTCTCCCGCTGGATCTTATGGTGATCGAGACGCCATGCAAAGTTCTTACCGAGAAGCTCCTGCTGTTTCCGCCTTGTCTGCTGAAGACCGCAAATGGGTTGCACGTGACATTATACCAACTGAACGCCCCCGGAAACGTAGACAAGGCGACCACGACTCGGATAACGAGTGTCACAATCTACCACGAGACACTGACAAGTCGTCGACTCTAAGTACGTTATCAGCCTCCTCCCCTCCCCCAACCCCTCGTAATGGACGCCTTGGCTCCTCCCGAGGTGGAGGACGGAGCATCACGCAGACGTCTTGCGAAGCCTTGGGAGTCGAGCTGCGCCATACGATATCTTATTCCTTTTTGTTCGACTTCTTCCTCGCATGGACACATGGACGCTTATCATGGACCCCTCTCTTCCCCCTTTTTGTCTCTCCCCTTCTCTCTGTAACCCATTTTATATTTCTTCTTCCGTCTTTATTCTTTAGGACCGGAGTCCCCCGTTTCCTATGCTCGTGAATCTCTGGAATCCGCGACTATTCCGCATACATCGAGCAAGTCTGCACAGCCCATCCCCGAAGTGCCTCCTGCCGGGCAGAAGAGCCGCTTTTCGCAGCATGATGTTCCTGTCCACTCTGATCACCGACAGTCAGTTACCCACGACAGTGGCAGGCGGCAGGCCCGCGCTGATGACGTTGCACCCTCCAGCTCCCACCTCACTGATGACGACACTCCAAGTTCGCGCTCACTGTCAAATGCACGTCGGGTCGGCGACACCCCTATGCCTTCCGCGTCTGGTGCACAACGTACGTATACTTCAGCCATCCTACACAGCATCCATCCTCATGCCAACGTCGACTCGCGCGTGTGCGTCGTTGTTTCTTCCATTGTGATTGTCCCCTCGATATCCAGGATCAGCATCAAGGAAGAGGACACCATTACCTCCGCAGAGCGAGGCGTTCCGCCCAGGCTCAAGATTGACTACTGTACAGCGCGACAATGGGTATTTGTCATCGGGTCTTACTGCCCCGGATCAGACGTCTGCTTCGTTTCCGTGTGGAATTCAAAAGTCTAGTAAAACGGCCATTGACGGCCCACGTCCCTTAACGCAACGCACTCCCTCTCCAGCAGCGCCTCCAGCTGACCTTCCCACCGCTGACCACAGTGATTGGGCGCGTCCTCGCAGGGGGGCGAACGGACCCATACAGATGATGGATTCTTATATTCCGCATGAGTCTTCCAGGGACCGTGACCGTGATGTTGCAATGGATGTTGACGACGCTCCTCCGCATAGGTCATCTGACCCGCTGCCGAGACATGGTCTCCCGAGACGCCCAGTTGCACAGGATGAAGTTCCGAGGTATCCAAGGGCGATGCTAGGTGCGGATGGTGACGGGACATCGAGGGGTAGGGGGGTTTTCTCCTCACTTTTGGTTTGGTCGGGATGGTGACTAATGGTGATATCCATGATAGGCAGTATCACGAGTCGCCCAGTTCGTGAGACGAAGGAAGCGAAACATGGCTCACATCAAGATGAGCCTTCGCGTTCGGGTGCTGCAAGAGATCGACAACAGGAGGAACACCATGCACCCTCGGATCCAAGTATCCCTCAGGCGAGTTTTCCGTGTTCAACCGTGGTAACCGCGTGACTATATTCTATATATACAGAAAGAATCGATGCGCCCCGCTGTGGAGTCACAACCCCTGCCTTCTGCACTGAACGTCCGGTTATCTGGGACGAACAACATACCCATCGGTACCCGGGCTAGGTTCATGCAGCCACCTGTCCCGGCAAGCGATGGCGGTCGCCGCGGCGACGCTAGCATGTCTGGGAGTAATATAGAACCGACAGGTGCTAGGTCAAGTCATACTGGCAAGGAGTATGAGCGCCCTGTAAGTTCTTTGGTGCCTTTGTAGTGACAACTAGGGCTGACTTTGAGGCCCATAGCCCCACCTTGATGCCGTTGACGGTCAACGAGCAGCTGAGCCCGGGCAACGTGCCAATGCCCGCTTATCCCCTGTGAGTATTTCGCCCGTTCTGACTTGGCCTCTAGTTAACTTGGTTTCTTGTATAGTCGTCCAGCCTGCGTGCTTTACCGTCAGCTGAGCCAGGAGGTCGGGCGGGATTACCAGCTCGTCCATCACGATCTGCAATGGGCATTGTGAGATTTCCACACTAGCTGCGTTCGTATCGTTTAACAACGTCTCGTTCTTCAGTCGCGATTTGGACCACCTGTTGTCAAGGAGAGTGCCGAGCCTATCAACGCGGAAAGACATGTTTCCTCGGAAAGCCTTCGTTCTGCCACACTCCTTGAAGACTCACCCCGTGCCACTCCGCCTCCACTCTCCCGAGCGTCCTCAATAGCGCCTGTCCGCGAAGCTGCAGGACAAACCATGCCCGTCCATCTTCCTCCTCGCCGTCAGAATCCACCTCATGGTCATGGTACGGAAGATCGTAGCCAAGAAGAGCACCGCAATAGAATACAATTATCTGTCGATCATAGTCGTCATCGTGACGCCATAGAAATGGAACCACCGCCACAGCAGAGACCGGTCAACCCGACGTACAAGAGGCGGACGATGGACAGTTATATCCCCGAGTCCCCACCGCCCTCTCGAGAAACGTACATCTCTGAGCCCCCACGAGCAAGCTTCCAGGACACCCGGGTTGCCCACCACCTCGTCCAACCAGCACCTATGATCCGTGATGGCGAGCGAGAGCGTGCTCCCCCCCCTATGCACCCCCAGCGAGCGCTGGTTCTGCAGCCCAACGGGTTGCCCCCACGTCCACCAAGTGCCCTCGGACGTGCTTGGTCCGGTAGAGGGTCAATGCGTGATAAACGTGAGGATCGAGGACGTGCGGAGGCTTTGCGAGCGAACGGTGGTGGTGGTGGGCGGTTCGCCTCGGCGTCACCTGGTGGCGACGAGCGACGTCATTACCCCAAAGTAGAAAGTGGTGCAGTTCCTCAAGGCGGTGGTGGATCATTACTGGATCGATTGACGCTTGGCGAGGAAGGTCTTAACAAATCAGCTTCGCTTCGTGATCGCGTGCAGTTGCCTTCGAAGAGGGATAGGGAGGAGATGCTGGCTGGGGATGTATCTATGATCCAGGATATTGACGATCATGAGGGGTCGAAGAAACCGAGGAGGAGAGGGGCGAAGTCGAGGAAGGGAAGGCGTTGAAATGACGTTCATCTTGTCGTTTAGTATTGGTGCCCTTGCACTCCATATGTAACGGTCGTTCAGTCTCGGTCTCAGTCTCAGTCCCCGTTTACTAGCTTGCGCTCTGCATTTATTTCTCGTACGAGATTGTCATTATGGGTCATTACATCTATCTAGCTATACGTGAATTTTTCTCCTTCCGCGACGCTTCTCTTGCTAGCTCCGAGAATACCTTGGGCTCCCAGTGCGCCTGCACGAAATCCATGTCCTCCCTCGGCATCCACCACTCCAAGAGCAGAAAGAACAGACAGTCCACAATCAAGATTGTAGTATAAATCAATCCCGCAAATGGTCCTAAATCCATCGTACTACATCCCAGTCAGGCTCTCATGCACGGCCCGCAATGAAACCGCAAGCTTACCGTTGCATGCGTGTCGGAAAGTCTATCGGTTCTGATCGTATCACGGTCTCGTACACAGCTTCTGTCCGTTCTGCCACGTCCATCCAGTCGTAGAAACGTTTGACTCGTTCGTGGGCTTCTACGGGGTCGTGTCTGCCTTGGGAGACGATGCGAATGGCTTCTGAGAGTGCGCGAAATACGTCTAGGGATGAAGCCCGGCGTGCCAGTTGGCGAGATGTGCTGTCAGACGAGACCAAAAAAAAAAGAGAATAGTCGGCGTACCGTCTTCATCCGGGTTGGCAAACGAGATCATATCCTCGGGGAGAATCTCTGGCACGCCGCCTACACGAGTGGAGACAACATACAGACCCGTGCACGCGGCTTCGAGGATGGCGATTCCGAACGACTCGGTCAGCGATGTGTTCAGGAATATCGACCCGCGAACCAGGACCTGGGGAAGGAATTTGTTCAGTGCTAGGTGCCGGCGGAGGTGTCGAGTTGGTACAAGATCAAAAAAAAGAAACTTACATCTCGCACGTCGCGGTGCCGGACAGGGCCGAGCAGCTCTATCCGATCTTGTAGGAGATGGCGTTCTCGCATTTGCAGCAGTTCATTGAGCTTGGGGCCGTCCCCACCTTAGTTGGTTCATGTGAGCGAATGGCGTAGCGGATAGGACACGATGCGTGGCTCACCGACGATGAATTGGACGTTCGGAAAGGCGGCACAAATGCGGGGTGCGGTTGCGACGAGGAGATCGATGCCTTTTCGATAAGCCAGACGTGAAATTACGACGATATTTACTGGATTTGTTTGCTGCTGAGTAGTCATCCGGCAAAAAAAAAGAGAGCTGAATACGTACTGGTCTCCGATGGTCGTGGCTGGGATGAGGGGGTAAACTGCTCGGCGACTAATGCGTTCGGGATAGTGTACACACTCGGTCGCACAACGGAGACCGACGTGTCATCTTCCGACGGTTCGAACAGCTGACCGCGAAGGACCGTGTTCTCTCGGCTGCGACATTTTTGAGATGGTGGATGTATCAATACTGGAACAAAAATCTTCCTTCACTTAACATACCCCGTATGTGATACGCAAATTACAGCATCGACGTTCTTCAGCGCGGCTGCTAGTAATTTGTTGGTTAAGATGCTAGCGGCGTCTTCAAAACCAAACAAGCTATGATCTGTGAAAACGGTGCGGATGCCAAAGAAGTGGGAATGCAGGATGCCCTCCTGGCCGAGGGACGAAAGGCTCGCATGGGCATGGATCAAGTTAATGTGCTCCCGAACGACGACGGTGCGGAAGTACGGAAGGAACGTGAAGTAATTTGGCAGCGTCGCAGACGAAGCGATGGTCGCGAATGGGATGTAGTAGACCTTCAACGAAGGCAGCAACCAGCGCACGCCGACACGGTCGGGCGGGTGACTGTGGGTGATCACGATGACTTTGTGGCCTCTTCGTATGAGGTTGGCACTGAGCATGTATATGTGGTTTTCTACCCCACCCACAGAGGGGTAGAAGAAATCGGATATCATTCTATCTCGATTGTGAGATACATCCTTCTCGGGAGTTTGAGGAGATACATACGCGATAGCAAGTGCTCCATCCTTCATTGCATACGACACACCGGAACAACGTCAAGTAATACCAACCGCTTCGACCTGGGCTGCCTTTCAAGGGCTGAGCATGTGCAAAATGGCTCCAGGTCGAGATGAGGGCCGTCGACTTACAAGACGATGACGAGTAGGGAAGGCGCAGCCTGTGGTAGGTAGGCAACTTGGGAAAAAATTAGTTCAGCGGAGGATCGAACTCCGAACCTTCTGTGTGTGAGACAGAAATCATAACCATTAGACCACTGAACTTCCATTTTCAACCTGACAGCAGAATTTATCATATGCACAGTAACCTTTACTTTCGATCACGCAATAAAAAATTCAAAGGCAGCCTAAACTGGTTCTTCTACGAGGATGTTCATTGAAGACGTGTCAATGGATATAAAAACCCAGGCGTAACGTAGGTGGAGCACTGCAGCAGGAGGTGGCACAGTCGGGACAGAGCATGGCCAAATGTCATTCTGCTACATCGATAACATAATTCCGTTTAACTACTACTTTAGAAGCACTCTGTGAAGAAAAGGTAAATGAGAAATCGGCGCTGACCGTAAGGGGCTACAGAATACGCACTGCGGTGAACAATACCAGGACCAGACTCGTCGTACTCTTGCTTGGAGCACCACAAGTTTTGGAAGGTACTGAGGGAGGCGAGGATAGAGCCACCGATCCACACAGAGTATTTCCGCTCAGGAGGAGCAACGATCTTGACCTGTATGACATGAAAATCAGGCGAAGATCTTCCAACCAATCATTCAGACGACGAACCTTCATGCTCGAGGGTGAAAGCGAAGTCAACTCCTTCTGCATACGGTCTGCAATACCAGGGAACATCGTGGTACCACCAGAGAGGACAACATTGCCGTACAGGTCACGACGGATATCGAGATCACACTTGAAGATCGAGTTGTAGCTAGATCAAGGGATGTAAGACGGCAAAAAAACTTGAATCCAAATCCGATCACTAACGTAGTCTCGTGAATACCGGCGGCCTCAAGACCAATGAAGGCAGGCTGGAACAGGGCTTCAGGTGCACGGAATCTAACAGCGACCGATGGTTAAATGATGGCATTTATACTGTCAGATTAGATGCTTGCCGCTCGTTGCCAATGGTGATAACTTGACCATCAGGGAGTTCGTAGCTCTTCTCAAGCGCAGATGATTGAGCAGCCGTCTGCAACTCTTGATCGAAATCGAGGGCAACGTAGCAGAGCTTCTCCTTGATGTCCCGGACAATTTCACGCTCAGCGGTAGTCGTGAACGAGTAACCACGTTCGATCAAGTTCTTGATCAAGTAATCGGTCAAGTCACGTCCAGCGAGATCGAGACGGAGGATAGCATGGGGAAGAGCGAAACCCTCGTAGATGGGGACTGTATGCGTGACACCATCACCGGAGTCCATGACGATACCAGTCGTACGACCGGAGGCATACAGCGACAGCACGGCCTGGATGGCAACATAGAATGCGGGAGCATTGAAGGTCTCGAACATGATCTGGGTCATCTTTTCGCGATTGGCTTTAGGGTTGAGGGGGGCCTCCGTGAGTAAAACTGGGTGCTCCTCCGGGGCAACACGAAGCTCGTTGTAGAAGGTGTGATGCCAGATCTTCTCCATGTCGTCCCAGTTCGTTACGATACCGTGCTCGATAGGGTACTTCAAAGTGAGGATTCCACGCTTTGATTGTGCTTCATCACTGAGGACTTCGGATAAGTGGCACGCGGACGCGGAAGAGCAAGTACTACGTACCCGACGTATGAATCCTTTTGGCCCATACCAACCATAACTCCCTGGTGACGGGGACGACCGACGATGGAACTGCGAGTAATCATTAGAAACGGTTAGGGACATGATACCATCTAACTACGTACGGGAACACGGCACGGGGCGCATCGTCGCCTGTAACAAGTCAGTGCACGCCGCGACTGATGTGGATGGGGTGTCGTACCAGCAACTGGAAAAGAAAGTTGTCAGCGAGTGCATTGAAACACATCAGAAATGCCCTTACACCCAGCTTTGCACATTCCGGAGCCATTGTCAATCACCTAGGAGGTAAATGAGGGCGTTGGAGACGTCGGTGTGCGGGGAGTGGGGAAGAACTTACGAGGGCGGCAACTTCATCTTCCATGGTTGATTGTTCGTGAATGGGATAGGACGATGGTGTGTAGTTTGAGAGATGTGAGATGGAGGTGATCGTGATCGCAGTATTCAAATTCAGAGCAATTTAGGGTAGGCTTTGTAGTAACCTGGGTTAGGGTTTGTACATGTAACATTCCTCCTCACGATTCGACGAGCACTGCAGCTGCCAGTTGTCGATTCGAGATTACAGAAAAGTTTGAACCACCCTAAGTATTCTCTCCAAACCCTGAGTAATGGATAATGACCTGGTAGACCGTACTGGATTCGTTCCAGCTTCCAATGCATTCTACCACTTCTCCGGTCGTACTTATCTCCCGTCCTCGAGTACCATGAATACGATATCTGTCCCACTAGTCTCAGATATCTATACCCGTGTCTGGTCTGTTCAACGAATATTCTCATTCCGGGCGATCAGCGAGTAGTTGCCATATCCAGGCATCCATACAGAGACCTATTTATTTAAATTCGACCCCTAGAAAGCAGGCACGAGAGGGGCTCAATGCCGCAGGATACTGTATATAATGAGAGCTGGCCCCCAACGAACGGTCTTCATCCGGGCTCCTCTCCATTTCTCAGACCGGGATGAATCGCATAGATAATCAACACATACTCAGCCCCTTCCACGACCCCTCAGTGCCCTCACACTGTCGCCCCCGATCTTTAGAAGACTTGCCCCTCCGCATCATACATCGCATCCTTGATCATTTATCCCCCCTTGACGTGTTTTCCCTTAGCGGCGTGAGTCCACTTGTGTCCCATATATCGAGTCCTGGACCACGCTCATTTTTCCTTGAACCAGGTTGCTAAATGTTACCGGGCGGTATTCAACGATAGAGCCATTTGGAAACGATTGTATCGGAGGTCTACTCTTCCGCTACCCCATGGTCCTTATGACTGGCAATCCGCTTCGGACCTCTCCCGCGCGCTCGTGATGACTGCCAAGGTCCAAGTCAACTGGCCTCCAATGAAAAGCGGCATAGACATTGCTCCCTGTCGCTCTTTGCCTGTCGCCTCCGATTGCGGATTCTCCGTGATCTTGGACAGGTGGATTCTAACTGGAGTAGGATCGACTATAATATGTTATGATTCGCGTTCTAGCGACATCCAAAACTCGGCCAAGACACTCTTTGATGCTGGTGGTCCTCGCATCCATCGTGTGTTAAGTGCCAGCACAATACGGCCGGACGGGCGCATTCTAGCTTTCGCAGTGATTTTCATTGCAGATATTTTGTAAGGCTTCGGTCCAGTTGTCTCTTCAAAATAGAGCGCTTATACTTGGGTTGCAAGGACAATCGCCAAAATTCTCATGACTGCCGGGGAACCATCGGAGATCCAACCCGTCCTCGAATCAAAGCCAATAAAGGCTCCTGCATGTTCTTCTCTAGCAAAAGTCTGTTTGCATCACCGCCTTCTGATAGTGACCATCGGGGCCCACACAGCACACTGGGAACTGTCCCAAAGGCTTCTCGTCATGGACGTCGATACATTGCGTCGATACCACATAGTACCTATTCTCCCAGAGGTGAAAGGGACTCGCCTGCAAAATACATTCTTTCCAAGCTGACTAACTATTTTCATGACAGGATGACTACCGCACACCTGGTCTATTCACGAGTTTCTTCGCGACTAGAACCCACCTGGTGAAAGTGACGACCGTAACCAATAATCCCCTCAAGTTACGATCTCTGGTGGAATGCTTCGCGATACCGTCTGCCGAGGAACACCTCGATGGTGATATTCTTCAGGTTTCCCACCAAGGCCGAGTCATGCATTTCGAAATGGACTTTCTGACCGTCATCGACGAGTCATCATCCTCGGATCCCTAGACTGGACAGATAGCGTTCACCCTCCTCGGTTTGGTCGACTTGGTCGACAGCAACGATCACCCGTCATTAGAGACAACACTGAGTCTCGTCAAGATATGTCTGGGCCCTGGAATCGCTACGTCCAAGAGAGTCGACCTCCTCAAGCTACCCTGGGCAATGTCTCTCTCCCTCACTCTGGCCAACGGGTATGGACGGGGCATCTGCGCCATCTCACTGAGGAGGACATTCACCACGCTCGCGTTCGAGTTCGATGGCGATTCGATTTCGGTTAGCCAGTCGGATATGATGTTATATTTGGGAGAGCACGAGGTGGTGGCATTCGATGCTTGCAGAGGAACGGTATTTTTAAATAGTTGTTGGATGGAAGGTCCAGTCACCTTGTCCATCCTCGATTTTGCGGCTCAAAGCAACTTCGAGACTCTCGGAAGGTATTCAGCAGATTTGGTTAGACTGCAACAACGATCCGGCACCTATAGATGTGGTGTAGTGTGTTCGCCTGCTGGACATTAAGACTTTGGATCGAATAGGCTGTCGGGAGATATTTCCAGCAGATTGGATGGAACTAGTCAGATATGTAACGACTATCCATGACGGTATGACCTGTAGATGTGTAGTATGTTCTCCTGCCGGACATTAAGACATGGTACTGTTTGCTATCTTGGACGCTCACAGTCATAAGCTATATTGAGTCAATAATTGAGGTGGTTTGGGGCGAACGCCAGAATAGGCCGAAACACAACTTCGTGTGCGAGGACATGTTGGAATATCGTGAGAACGTTTCATAGAGTATTTAGGTAGATTATCTACGAGCTGTACCGCATCCGTTTGCAAAGGCTCCCGTCGTTTCCTCACAGCCTGGCCAAACGTACCCCCGTCGTAACCGTGTTTACAACAGGACGACTACCCCAATACCACGGCAGGTTGTCAACTGTAACATTCCTTCTCACTGGCAGTTGTCGATTCGAGGTTACAGAAAAGTTTGAACCACCCTAAGTATTCTCTCCAAGCCCTCAATAGTAATGGATATTGGACCTGATAGTCTGTACTGGATTCGTTCTAGCTTCCAATGCATCCTGGGCCCTCGCGGGACGTGCCAACCCATCCGACTCCAACAACTTCTCCGATCGTGCTCATCTCTCGTCCTCGAGTGACATGAATATGATACTATCTGCGACCAATGCTCGTTTCGGGTCTGCTCAACGAATATCCTCATTCCGGGCGATCAGCGAGTAGTTGCTATATCCAGGCTTCCATACAGAGACCTATTCGACCCCTAGAAAGCAGGCATGAGAGGGGCTCAATGCCACAGGATATATAATAAGAGCTGCCCCCAACGAACAGTCTTCATCCAGGCTCCTCTCCATTTCTCAGACGGGCATGAATCGCATAGACCATCAACACATGCTCAGCTTCTTCCACGGCGCCTCTCACTGTCGCCCCGGATGTTTAGAAGACTTGCCCCTCGACATCATATATCTCATCCTAGATTATCTATCCCCCCTTGACGTGATTGCTCTTAGCGGCGTGAGTCCACTTGTGTCCCATATCTCGAGTCCTGGACCACGCTCATTTTTCCTTGAACCAGGTTGCTAAATGTTACCGGGCGGTATTCAACGATAGAGCCATTTGGAGACGATTGTATCGGAGGTCTACTCTTCCGCTACCGCATGGTCCTTATGACTGGCAATCCGCTTCGGATCTCTCCCACGCGCTCGTGATGACTGCCATGGTCCAAGTCAACTGGCCTCCAGTGAAAAGTTGCATAGACGCTGTTCCTAGTGACTGTTTACTTGTCGTCCCCGATTGCGGATTCTCCGTGATCTTGGACAGGTGGATTCTAACTGGAGTAGGATCGACTATAATATGTTATGATTCGCGTTCTAGCGACATCAAAAGCTCGGCCAAGACACTCTTTGATGCTGGTGGTCCTCGCATCCATCGTGTGTTAAGTGCCAGCACAATACGGCCGGACGGACGCATTCTAGCTTTCGCAGTGATTTTCATTGCAGATATTTTGTAAGGCGTCGGTCCAGTTGTCTCTTCAAAATAGAGTGCTTATACTTGGGTTGCAAGGACAATTGCCAAAATTATCATGACTTCCGGGGAACCATCGGAGATCCAACCCGTCCTCGAATCAAAGCCAATAAAGGCTCCTGAATGCTCTTCTCTAGCAAAAGTCTGTTTGCATCACCGCCTTCTGATAGTGACCATCGGAACCCACACAGCACACTGGGAACTGTCCCAAAGGCTTCTCGTCATGGACGTCGATACATTGCGTCGATACCACATACCTATTCTCCCAGAGGTGAGAGGCATTCGCCTGCACAATACATCCTTTCCAAGCTGACCAACTATTTTCATGACAGCATGACTACCCTACACCTGGTCCATTCACGAGTTTCTTCGCGACTAGAACCCACCTGGTGAAAGTGACGACCGTAACTAATAAGCCCGCCAGGTTGCGATCTCTGGTGGAATGCTTCGCAATACCGTCTGCTGAGGAATATCTCGAGGGTGACGTTCTTCAGGTTTCCCATCAAGGCCAAGTCATGCATTTCGAAATGGACTTTCTGAATGTCATCGACGAGTCGTCATCCTCGGATCCCCGGATTGGACAGATAGAATTCAGCCTCCTTGGTTTGGTGGACTTGGTCGACAGCGACGGTCACCCGTCATCAAAGACAACACTGAGTCTCGTCAAGATATGTCTTGGCCCTGGAATCGCTACGTCCAAGAGAGTCGACCTCCTGAAGCTACCCGGGGCAATGTCGCTCTCCCTCACTCTGGCCAACGGGTATGGACGGGGCATCTGCATCGTCTCACCGAGGAACTCACTCACTTCGCTCACGTTCGAGTTCGATGGTGATTCGATTTCGGTCAGCCACTCGGATATGAAAATATATTTTGGACAGCACGAGGTGGTGGCATTCGATGGTTGCAGAGGAACGGTATTTTTAAATAGTCGTTGGTTGTCCCTGATACCCACCTTGTCCATCCTCGATTTTGCGGCTCGAAGCAACTTCTGGGCTTTCAGAAGATATTCAGCAGATTTGGTTAGATCTGCAACGACATCCAGGACCTGTAGATGTGTAGTGTGTTCTCCTCCCGCATATTGGATCGAATAGGTTGTTGGGAGATATTTCCGCAAATTGGATGGAACTAGTTAGGTCTGTAACGACTATCCATGATCTGTAGATGTGTAGTATGTTGAACTCTCCTGCTGGACATTAAGACATTGTACTGCTTGCTATCTTACATCGAATAGGCTCTATCTATGACTTTGGGACACTCACAGTCTCTACACCGCCACTCAGTTGTAAGCTATATTGACTCGGAGGTGGTTTGGGCCGAAACAAGCTGCTCTGGTGCTGAGGGTAACATTCTACTGTTGGAAATATCGGCCGAGTGTACGAACGATGTCACTCGTGAGAACATTTCGTAGAGTATTTAGGTAGATTATCTACGAGTTGTACTACTGTTGTACTGCATCCGTTTGCAAAGGCTCCCGGCGGGCATCACCAAATTTGCAGGACATCGAGATTCGGATATAGTCAGATATATGAGTCATAGACGCCAGCGTAAGTCAGGATAACTGTAGAGAAAAGCCTAGGTCGATATTCGTATCTCAGTAATCGATTTTTTCGTTCGATTCAGCGTCGTGTCGATATCTCTCGAACGTTTTACACTTTCTCGATAATCCCTTTTTTCGAGATGTGCCGCGATATTTCCTATATTCACTTCATCGCATCAATTTTTGAGATATGCCACGATATTACAAGTATTGCAATACTGACCAAATACATGCGTCTCGAGGAGGTAATACAACTTAGGATCTAGGAGTGAGTAATGCGCCGGAACAGGTGATGGTGCGAGCAGAGTGAAGCGACAGAGTCAGAACGTGCTGGAGTGAGGTCCAAACAACTTGAACTGGAAATTCATGGACGAGAATCTTCGACGGAAACGAAGCGACTGCCGAAACTTGAAATGCAGCAAGCGAGAAAATGAAAGAATGCTAGGCAGACGTGATGATCAGTCAGAAAATTCAGGACTCAAGAAAGTGGCAATCGGGTGCACCGTGCACAGAAAGTAATGGACCGAGTCTACTTCTTCGACCGGCTAGATTTCCTCGTGTCAGCAGCGTAGGATCCGAATACTGGCTTGAGATGACTTGCATCGTCCTCTCGAGTGCGGCTAATAGCCTGTTGCCTAGAGCGCATGTTACTAAGTTGAGTTGGTCGAGTTAATCATGTTACTTACATCGTTTAGAAGTGAGTTGAACTTCTCGCGCTCACTCTTCTTCCGGAGGAGACTCATCAGGTATGGTGCGTACTCTTTCAAGTACTCGATCACACGTTGCTGTCTTTTGATTGCCTCGGGGCCGCTGGAATGGACTAAGTGAGCGCATATATGCTGTTAGAGATGGCACTTACACCTTTTGAAGGACCCTCCGACATGCCACTCTCGCGGCTCGCCTTCTCATCCTCAGCATTGTCGTCATCAGAGTCCGAAGCCTCATCCTCCAGCAGGAGACAGATTTTGATGACCTCGTCGAGATTACAGTACATATCGAATGCGCGAGGGATCCAGCGTGCAGCATCATGCTGCACGCTGGATCCCTCGCGCAGCATGAACACACATGTCATGCTCGGAATCCGAATCGTGTTTCGATCTCCTATTGGAACTAGATGTGGATCAGTTACTGTCGGTCGATAACAGACTATACTTGCCTTTTCCCAACACCCTCCTTCAACGGGTTCTTTGACCTATTCACAAAGCTTGGAAAGGTGGTCAATAATGATTCTCAGTGCTTACCTGGAAGATATAGACCTTTATCTTTCTTGTTGCAGCTGGTCTAGTCACTGGTGCTGGAGGCGCCATTTTTGTTTTTGTTGACGACACGCGGTGGTGTGGAGGGGCGACTCTCAGGGTCACTGTTGGAGTGACGATCATCCCTACCGGAACTGTTGGGAGAGGGAGATTTAGATGAGTTATAACTATATCTAACCATGTTAATGAGAAGTCGTTGAGAATTGGGGGATACAATGGTGGTGGAAGGCAAGAGATAATGATATCGACGCGACGCGTTTCGATCAACAAAGTCACGTGCTCAAGTGATCACTGTCGTTTCTGCCCTTCAGACGTCCACCACAGTGATCGATAACATCCAATGAACACAAAACTCATTTCGTATTTCTCCAAACTGCTAGCATGAATTGGGAACAGCTAATGTGCAAATCATAAGGTATGTTCTTTTTAGAAGCCTAACCTTGATTTGCATCCAATATGACACCTATACGACCTGTTTGAGCTCCCCGGGGTTGTTCTGAAAGGTTCTCGCACTGTCTCACAGCGGCATCGGACAGGTAATCTACCCATTAGGTATGCTATTCCTCAATCCGAGCCTCAGTGCCAGTGTGCTTATCATCTTGATTGCAGCTAGTTGTTTTGTACTGTTTCGACCATAATAAGACCATGTCGTTGTCCCTGTCTACCCGTTTGCTACCCCAAGGTCCAACCATCGCTCGTATCTACTACAACTTGAGTCATGACGCATGAATGCCTCGCATGCGAGGCCATTTTCAAGACTCGCAAGCAGCTTTCAGCACATGCGTCTCAGTGTGCCGAACATCAAGCCTCCAGATTCTTGACCGCGAATGCAAAGCAGGCCGAAAAGACAAAGAGGACAAGAAGGCTCATAGTGTGCGTGGGCGGTCTCTGATTCCACCAAACCATGGTCCATTGGCAGGTCCCAGCACTGCCATTGATGAAGGCGTCCTTGGTGATGAGGATGTAAGTTGTTCTCTCCCTCACGATTTCTGCAAACTCTTCTAACTCCCATCGATAGGTGGTAATGCAACAAGCACCCTCGCCCATTCAAGAACTTTCCTGCATTTTTTTCAGGACGCTCTGGT
Source organism: Melanogaster broomeanus (assembly GCA_014904935.1). Classification (NCBI taxonomy): domain Eukaryota; kingdom Fungi; phylum Basidiomycota; class Agaricomycetes; order Boletales; family Melanogastraceae; genus Melanogaster; species Melanogaster broomeanus. The sequence goes on along the minus strand of MU123766.1, from coordinate 56,052 downwards.
CGGCGTATTGAGATACCGGGCGGTCCCAACGTTTGGCCGAGGAACTATTTGCAAGTTCAATCGGAATGCATCAGCCATGAAACGACTGGCGGCACGCGACTTTGAAGACTTACTCCAGGTATGTCTAGTTCATGTTTCGGAACTACTGGTATTCCTAACAAGAGAGCCACAGTTCGCCCTCCCAGTGTTTGAGAAGCTGCTCCTCGAACCTCACAACACTCGGATTCTCGACCTACTCTTTGATCTCGCGACCTGGCATGCATACGCGAAACTGCGCCTTCACACGTCAGACACCCTGGATCTCTTCGACTCTGCGACCTCCTCACTCAGCCAAATCATTCGAAAGTTTGTCAAGACGACCTGCGACTACTATGATACACGCGAGCTGCCTCAAGAAACAGCGGCGCGTGGACGTCGCACGGCTGCAAAAGTAGCGAAGGACGGTGCTGCTCAGGCTGGCTCAAACAACCCAAAGTCGACCAGTGGGCCACAGCGAAAACAACACAATCTTCAAACGTACAAATACCATGCTCTAGGGGGTTACCCCAGTACTATTCGGCGACGTGGTACGACGGATAACTACACTACACAGCCGGTAGGTGTATCAACCTCGAAGGTGTACTATCAAACACTGAGACTACATCAGAGCGAATTTGAACATAGGCTCCTCAAACGACACTATCCGCGGACTGCAAAAAACAAGGCAACAATTCTTGCAACCATGAGCAGACTGGAAGCAAGAGACCGCGTGATTAAACACATCCTCAGTACAGTCAACTCACAAGTTCAAGAGGCCGCCTCCGACATTCCCGGGCCTGGAAATGGTGCAGCATCAGCCGGTGCGACTGCCACTGGCAGAGGATAGAGTGAGAGCGACGACAACGATGACAGCGACCAGGAATGCTCGGATAACACCAGCGAAGGGCAGGATGACTCGCAGGATGGAGACGAAACGGACGAAGAGGGTGAGTTGAACTCAGACGACGACTTGTACAGCCGGGAGGGGTATGGAGCGCTTTAAGTCAGACTCACAGTTGTACTGTATAGTCTTTCGTTCTTGCATATATATTGAATTATGCTTCACTAGATTGCACTATATTGTATATATCGTACTATTGAATACACGATCGTATTGTTGTAGACTACTTCGAACATTATAGAGTTGACATGCATGCAGGCACATGCGATGCCCGACGATATGACCCATAGCGCCTCCCGACGCAGTGATACACAGCCGCCCGAGCTTCTATCCCTTATCGGGAAGTAGCGGAGTTTTGCAAATTTGGTGATGGTGTCTTTAAAAGTGTCGAGGGATTCCCCAAACTGTAAGTCTGCGCAGGTTTCGTTCACCATTTCATCAAAATTGCGGTGAGTCTTAGCGTCGAGGATATCTGGAAGGGGGTCCAGGTTCATCTTGGTAAACAAGAACTCAGGAGAGAGTGACAGGATGTGACCAAGATTAGTAACGAGGGCGAGACACGTTACGTAATATAATTATTTGGAGTTGGGCGACCGAGTACTTGATACGGTTGGTTTACACTCAGGCTCCTTTCAGCCGTCGATACAGGGCAGTCCACAGAACAGGAAGAGCGCCATTGCACGATGCGAGTATTACGATCGTAGTGGTGCCAAGGCACCAATCCCCAACTCTTGTAATATTTGCAATTATCGGGTCTGCTGATGGTGATCTTCAAAGACGCAAGGCGTTCTTGAAGTTGACTAAAAAGCCAGGGGCTTGCAGCAAATCCTCCCACCATCAGCAAAACCACAATTTAGTCACAGATTTTGTCAGAAACGACAGCATTTTACAGCACTTACAGCATGTCACAGGCATTTGACAGGGCAGTGACAGCTTCCCACAGATCCCGTGCCAAATCCAGGCCCCACAGACGTCTCACAGGTGCCGACAGGTGGCAGGCACGCGACAGGTGCCGACAGGTGGCACAGGCGCTCGACAGGTGCTGACAGCTATGTATGTACAGTAGACTCCCTCCTAACACATACCTCTCGGGATAGCCCTAAAGGTATGGGTTACTAGGGAGTATGGGGTGTTCGAGAGAGACGTATTGCACTGCTCTGAGGATGCAAAATTTGTGTTCATTAACATTGAGATTTAGCACTATTGTTCTAGTAGTTACCACAAAGCTATTTACGATGGAAATAATCAGTCAATTTGCTGTCCTCCATGCCCTGCATCTCGACTACACGAGTCTGCTGTCCGAATGACCCCAACTAGGCAGTGGCACGGGTAAACCCGCGGGTGTGGGAGGTCATACCCGTACCCGTACCCGTGATGTACCCGTACCCGTGATGACGGGTACGGGTTGAGCTGCGGGTAAGTAGGTACAGACCCACGGGTACACCCGTCGAGGGTATACCCGCGGGTACAATATATTACAAGTGATTTTATTTATAAAACTGTATATCTTAATTGACTTTGGCCAAACGAGGCGAAGACGACCACAGGAAGTTCCTACAGAACCTTTTTGATGAAAACGACGTGAACCCGGGAGCACTACAAGAATGCCATGGTAAACCAGTTAGTTAGTAGCACCACAAATAAAATAAAAATATATAGTATGCGTGCTTACATCGATGTGGTCGTCATTGCGGCTGCACACGGAACGCTCGTTGTAAGAGGTAGAGGACTCGGGACTCGGGAGAGGTGAGTCACGGTGCACGTGCACCTGGACGCGTGATTGTCGTAGCTGCGAAAGTAGTTAGTTTGTAGCAATGCAAAGAAAAAGAAAAAAATATGGTGTGCATGCGACGTGCATGCATCGATGTGGTCGACATTGCGGCTGCGCACGGAGCGGCTCGTTGTAGGGCGCGGGCGAGGCATTTTGGGTAAGAGGTAGAGGCCTCCGGACTCGAGAGAAGCGAGCCACGGTGCATATGCACCTGGACGCGTGGTTGTCGTAGCTGCGAAAGTAATTAGTTAGTAACAACACAAAGAAAAAGAAAAAAGTGTGATGTGCGCACGATGTGCGTGCATCGATGTGGTTATCGTTGCGGCTGCACACGGAGCAGCTCACCATTGGGACCGTTGTCGACACGTCGGGTCCATATTCGAGGTGATGGGTCCATTTTTGAGGTGGTGCAGGTCCATTTGTGATGCAGTCCATCCGTTGTTGACACGTCGAGTCCATATTTGAGATGAAAGGGTCGCTCATAAAGCGACAGGTCCATTTTCGAGGCGGTGGGCCCGTCTTCAATGTGTCAGGTCCACTTGAAGACGGCGGGGTCATTTTTGAGGTGACGGGTCCGCGTTGCCAGTGGAAGGACGTACTTTGGGAGCAGGCCTAGATGAAGTGAAATGAGTGGGTGAGTCCCAGAGCGAGCGGGGGGAGTCCAAAACGAGCAGGTGGGTAAAAAAACGAGTAGGTGGGATCAATGAAGCAGCTATATTAGATGAACTCACCTGAATACAGTCGTTCATTCTATCTCCTGTCCTCCAACGCTGACCAACGCGTCCAACGCTTTCCAGTGCTTGCCGGTTGCCGGCTAGTATTCATCCGTATGCGAGGCATGTGTCACGGTGCATGATCATCGTAGCTGCGAGAGTAAGTAGTAGCAAGCGAAAATAAAATAAAACTTATGGTGTGCGTGCATAATTGTCATTGTCGTTGCAGCTGCACGAGTCTGTTTGATTGTTGAAGCTGCTTGAGTAGTTAGTTGATTAAGAAACGAGAAAAGAGAAATATTACCGGTCACCGGTCATATCTGTGGTGTTGCCTCCCAGAAAGTGGCGATAGTTGAGGATTGCGCTGAGGGCTGCATATTGAGTTCATATGGCGATCGATCATCGTGATGCCATCACGGCTGCGCATATGGTGATGAGTGCGTGCTGCCTCGGTTGGTGTGCACGAGAGGACCAGGTTGTGTTGCTGGAGGGAAGAGTCGACGATGGGAAAGATGATCGGTGCAAAATCAGCATGTCAGAAGTAACGAATTACCAAAGAATACCATAAATGGTATTTCTACCACCGCACAAAGCTTAATCAGGCACGGGTACGGGTACGGGTCCGGGTTTTTGCACGGGTTGCCAAATCCGGACCCGTACCCCTACCCGTAGGTACCCGTACCCGTAACCCGTGTGGGTTACCCATACTGTACCCATGCCATTGCCTACCTGTGGGGCCTGTGCAGGGCTGGCCAGCCCCATTTGGTTTTGCTGATGACCAACCACACGGACTGGTGAGAATATGAAGGAATGAGGTTGGTTAGCTCCAATGAGCAACGGGAAGAACCGTCTCCTTGGTATCTTGTGTTACGAAGGAGGTTCTGAAATCAGCTTCGAAGTTGGCCCATGTACCATAATCAGGTACTGCCATAGCTTCTCTTTTGGCATAGAAGGTTTCGGCCCATGAGGCAGCGGTACCTTTGGTGAAATAGGAGACAGTCAGTGGGGTCGCATGCTTCGCAATAGTCATCAAGAATCAAGAGAAACACTTCAGGATGTGCAACTTGGTAATGAGTATCAAACTTGTTATACAGTAACTCGCATATAAAATAAGAAGGACCAGCACAATTCAAAATGCATATCCATGTCCCGCTCTACAGCCTCCAATTTTCCCTTGACGTCTTTCGGGCCCTTTTTGGTAGGCAACTGCAAGTCCTGCAGCGTGACCAGCTGGTTACAGATGGGCATCCATCAGGAAGCAGTTGTTTAATAGAGGATGCCAGTGTATCGATCGACAACCTGCGAAGGCAGAGCACAAGTGGGCCTACAGGTGAATGACCCCACTCAATGTTGGAGACATGGACAGGGTCAGTGGCAGTAACAAAAGCGGGGTGGGGTGCCTTGCGGAACATAGTAGCTGCAATGGTGTGTCCATACATACGCTCAAAGTAAGTATGCCGAGATCAGAGCTGAAGCGCTGATACCGGACGTGTACTCGAAGAAGAAGGTAAAACTACGTCCTGAAACTTTGCAGCAAGGCCGTCAGCAATCAAAGCAGGGAGTAAGAGACGAGATTTTGCAAAGTTAGACACGAGCGCAGAGTGTATATTTTACTTCCGCAAACGACTGAGAGGTCTTCAGGAGCGAAACCCTATCAGGAGCATGGAATATTGTGATATCAATACTGTTGAATGATATACAGCCGGTAAATTCAAGAGTGCAGCGAAGGCAGTGATGGGATACCAGTGCATTTTTCAACCAAGTACAAAAATTCGAAAGTAGATCAAAGCACGACGGATATTCGTGTGGATAGTATAAGGGGTCATAAAAGAGAGGATAGTCAGTGATATCACGTATGCCCGAAGGCGGACCAAGGTCTCGTCCAATATTCGCGGTGCAATACACGGCGATTTTTTGATGAACCTGGGTGAAGGTAAGTATGTAGCCTGATGCGATGGAACAGTATGAAAACACTTACATTGTGGTAATCGTCTGTACTAGCCAGTCCTAGTCATAGTAAGTCAAGGTGAGCGCCGTCGTGACACACAGCTGTACAGTTTTATGTAATCTTCTTCCCACGGCGTCGTATGCGTGAACATCAGACGTTTCTGGCTGACAGAACCCTCCTCCCACTTCGTGAGAGTCGGGGATGATGTGCAGAAGACTGACGGATAACATGAAGAGGAAAAGGGGATAAAGTACAGCGGGTATCCGAGAGAAGAAGACCAGCTCGTCGTTTTCAGTAGGCTCTAGCAACTAGCAAAGTTCCCGGGTAGCATATATAAACATGGAAATAAAAGAGGAAGGAATTTTCAGGCCACCCCATTAACTACTTATTTAGCAGCTGTTGTCGTCTGCAGCCAACTCATAAGCTCCTGTTCGAACGGCTTATCCGATGAGGATGGACGACTCACTGCTAGCCGAGTGTCCAGCTGGAACATTGGGACGAAGGCCATGTGATTGCGAGGGCCGATATGTACGGGTAGTGCAGCTCATAGATGTCGAGTGGGAGGGTGTTGAGGTCACTCCGTTCGCCACAGTAGTGCGGGAACTACGGGCAGTCAAAGGCGTCGGTGCACTGATTTGCGCCTTCTTCGGCCTTGCTGGATCGCGAAACCTCCCAGAGACTTGATGGCGATAGCAGGGCTTTCGCAGGAGGAGATGACGAAGTGAGCCGCCGACTTGCTTTAAGGAAGTTATGCTGCAAAAGCTGTTTGGGACTTCACCCGTCGCTCGGGATCCCAGACAAGACAGCGCGCAATGAAATCCACAAAATCCTTGTCTTGGCATCGGAGGACCTGAGTAAGGGACTTTATTCCAGGTCTCCTTCTACGACTCTTGGAGTTCACCACGGACCGTGGGGCACCACTGTTATCTGCCTGCATCATGTAGGCCAGGGTCCAACGCCACTATCGAAGAAAAGCCTTTGGCGGGAGCTGCGGTTGATGAAACCCTTATCAGGGGACCCCAGGACTGCAAAACAGCTGTTCTTGTTCGCTTTCACCGGAGAATATGGGGAAGCCAGTGTATAACTCGGCAAGAATGCAAATTAAACTCCATATATCGATGGCCATGTGGTAATTCATGCCAAGGATAACTTCTGGAGAGCGGTAAAAGCGACTCTGAATGTACGTGTAGACTGAACGGAGATCAGATAAAAGAACGGTAATAGTGGCTAACATACTCTTTTCGTGCTCAAAGCAGCTACTGCCAAAACAATGGAGCCTGTGATAGTTCGCTAGGCTGAGCTGCCACAGAAGCAATACTAGGAGCCACCGAGCTGGTAGACACTTTACGTAACATTTGCGAGGAGAACCGCCTGCTGAGGGGGGCCCTGAGGCCTGAGGGCTGGCGAGTCACTCTTGAACCGCTTGTAGGCTAAACGTGGGTAGATTGACGCCTAGAGGGTGCCTCAACTGTCGTCGTGCCACCTTGGCTAACCCCGTTCTCCAAAACACCGAACTCATTGGTGGTTTCAGTGGGTGAAGAGTTCGTAGAGGGGCAGTGACATTGAGGCTAATGCGCCGATTCAGCAGGGTGTTCTGGGCCGAGGTTAGACCCGGTGAGCTAGCAGCGGAGGTACGACTCGGAAGGTGATCCCGTAATGGTAGGCAGTTGGTTTCGGCTGCGGAGAGAGGTAGGTATCAGACTGCTTCCGCATGGAGGTGATGGTCTGGGAAGTGACACGCGATGATGAGGCCGTCGTCGTGATTGAAGAGGCGGTAGTAGGGGTGGAGGCAGAGTTACCAGTCGTCTTGAGATTGGCAACGCGCTGAGCAGTGGTGGCAGAGTCACAGCAGGACCAGCTTTCTTCTGCTCTGTGGATGATAATGTTTTATGCCACAAAGCTATCAGTCTTTGGTCCACACAATGATCAAGCAACCGACTTACTTTGCCTCGCTTGCGACCCATGAGCACCGATATCCTACTCTCACTCCGATCCTTCCTTCTCTGCGTCTCGTGGGTGCAGGCCATCCCTGATCCCGTTGCCTGTCCCGCTATCGCTCTTATCACCATATAGACTTCTTCTCGAACCGGACTGGAGCAGCGAGGGTAGCCCTATACTCAGCACAGATGACTTTTTCTGTGTCAAGCCCAGAGTGGCAGGTAAATGCCGAGATGGGTCTTTATTGGGAGAACTGCCTGTCTTGACACGGTTCTGTGCGGAAGTGCCTGGAGCCAATGACACGGCAGGTGATGTCGATAGTGTTTATGAGCGAAATCTGCATGCTTTGGGACGAGGATCGCCGGAAGAACGGGATAGACGAGGGTGAGACGTTTGGACTAGTGTCTCCGTACAGAAGAGGCTGGGTTGATGAGAACGTTCTGTGAAGCTGACAGTGCGGTTGCATTACGACTGCCACTAGAGCCAGTTCCAGGACGGCTAGAAATTCCTCTTTCGCGATCGGGTGTTTTGGCGGATGGGATGGCGGCTGATTTGGGCGCGCGGGTAGAACCGACAGAAGACATGGAAACAAGTGATGCTGCGGATGCCATCCCATCTGGATGTACGGGCAACCACGGTGCATTGGGAGCAGGAGGTGATAAGGCGTGGTCCCTCGACCTCGACTTGCGCAACTGCTGACCAAAGCTCTGCATGGACCCCGAGCTCAGCGGGAAGCTAGACGTCTTGCTGTTTGACGGTGAGTGCTCTTTGTCCTTCATCGACGAAATGGAAGGCGAGCGTGTCAGCTTGATGTTTAATGCATTAGAGAAGCTCCGTTTCTTCGAAGGCGTCTTAGTGACAGCAGGTGCGGTCTCAGGAGCGGAGTGGCTTCCGCGATTCACAGATTCGGGAGGATGGGAATCGTGAGAACGCAACACGGGATTCGATGTTGAGGGAGCCGAGAGACAGAGCGTGCGGTCCACATCACTATCGTCAGCCCCAGGAAAGGTAATACCGTATGAAGGCTGGGGAGGGGAGGGATAATTCGACAAGTCCTTTGGCAATGGAGGCATTTCGCATCCAGGGTGGCAATTATACATTCCAGCTGGTTCGTGCGGGAGCTGGGAAGCCTGAATGTAGTCTTGAGGGTTGAGATAGCTTCTCTGTAGTACGGAGAAGCGATGTGGTCTACTTGCGCGATGGAGGTGGAGGTAGTAACTTGGATGAAGACGGAGGTAGACGTGGATGAGGATGGAGATGGCCGGGCTTTGGACCCCTCTGTGATGAGAGAGGAGACATCCTCGAGAGATATCGGGTGAAACATACTATATAATCCGTCGTCACTGTCTGGGATCGCCAATGTAGATCCGGATGTGTCATTGAAATCGAGCTCCAGAATTTCAGATGAATTGATAGTCATTGGTTTTTCTTCTGACGACGTATTCGTCGTTCACATTGTCACCAAGGTTGTGGTCGAGCTCTCTGAAACTGCCGTAGAGGAAGGTGGGGTCGCGGGTTGTGCCACCAGCATGGAGGGTGTCTGGTTGAATGAGATGTTAACACACAAACGTCGACACAAACACCGGCGAGAGGTTTACCTGAGCTCCCTGAGTTGAGAGAGAGAGCCTGCGATTTATAGAAACTGTAAGATTCGCCTGTAGAAGTAGTACTCGGTGTACTATAAGTAAGACACTAAGGTGTATGTTACAGTACTGCGTGTCCCATAGACACGTGATTAGGTAAGCAGCTAATCAACTACATACCGGGTGAAATCTCCTATTCCAACACTCCCCCTCAAACGGTATGGAGGTTGAAACAACTAAATGACGAAGAAATGAGAGAATACCTATCATAAAATTCGAATAGATGATTGTAATTCTTCGTCTATAGATAATAATGTTGTCCGAGTATTGACTTGAGCGCCTCGTCCGCGCGATTGCCCGATTTGGTAATTCGCGGTGCGTCCACATAATAGGGGAGCTCAGAGTTGTCGCTTTTTCGCTGTCGCTGTCGCTGTTGCTTTCGCTGTTGGTCACGTGAACACTGTAGAAATGACTTAGCAAAAACGTTAACTTAGTATTATATAATCCATGTTATCTCGCGAGCCACTGGCAGCAAGATCACTGATCTCAGGTCAAACCAGATTCGGACATATCTCACCAGGGCCTCTGTTCTTTCCTCCCAGATCACATTCAAGTTAGAAATGTGAAATTCAGTAAATCTCCTAACACTATATTGGAGAACTTCTCACTGATTCTGCTAGCCTACATAGGATTACAACCAAATTTCGCATATTTGACATATACAGCTACAATACAAGTACTGTAGACATGTAGAATTGACCTTGGAATTATCATGACACCTTCTAAGGTGATGTACAATGGTACAATTGTATGTTTTTAATATGTTTTCCCAAGTCTCCTAAGTTTTGACCCCTTTCCCACGCTTTTCATATGTTTGTTTCAGTTCCCCTTCTCTCAAACCTCACTCCTTTCCCCCTAGATTTGATTAAGAGATGACTAGTGATATTAGCTAGAGTTCCATCAACCTACATTTCAGCAATTCCACCAGGGTGATTTATGGGACCCCTATTAGTGACAAATGAGAATTAGATCAATACCTGGTCATCCTGGGGGTAGGATACTGTGTTCAGTATCTCATAATATCATGGTATATATATTCCATGATTCTGAACCACCCCCCCTGACATCCAGAGCAGTGCTTCAAGTCCCAGAGGTGAACAGGGGTCAGGAGGAGATCAATATGTAGCTAGACAAGGAGCCACATTCATGTTCTGGGCTTCTGATATGTTATACCCACATATAATCCCTTGTTAGGAATGCAATTAAATAGTACATATGTCCAGAATATCAAAACATCGGACCACTTTTGTATTTTACATACAGAATGTCTACAATCAAGGGATGAGCCCTGGTGAAGCAGGGAATGCAGGGGAGGGCAGAGAGAAGTTGAGATCATAACATATCCTAAAGGAGACATGTGGTAGGAGTAGTGGCTGCATTTGGACGTGCTTCCTTTTTGGGGGACTTATATAATCACCCTAAAGCATACAATCTTGATAACATGGATTATATAATACTAAGTTAACGTTTTTGCTAAGTCATTTCTACAGTGTTCACGTGACCAACAGCGAAAGCAACAGCAACAGCAACAGCGAAAAAGCGACAACTCTGAGCTCCCCTATTCTGGCTATGGGGGCGCGCGGTCTTCGTGTGGCGGGCTCCCTATTCTTCGGCTTTGGTCCTGGAGGCCCTAGGACACTCCCCCAGCATCGCGGGTCTATGAGATGCCAACCTACCTGATTCCTATTGGGGGGACGCTATCTCACCTCATGCTGGCCTAGTCATGCATGACTGGTTTGACTAGTGATGCATTTGGCCTGGCTTGGCCTGTAGGCCCTGGCTTTGGCCTGGCCTGAGAGGGCTTTGGCTTCTCAATATGCCAGGCCAGGCGCTAATGGCTGGCCTTGGCTTGGCCTTGGCCTAGGCCAGGGCTTGTGATAGTAATATATAGAAAAAAATGGAGATTTTCATAATCTATAACATTTCTATACTAGGCATCTACATCAGAGTCATCTGAAAGCTCTAAAATCCAGCTCATCTTCTGCTTCTGTGGATTCAGTTATAGCCCCTTCTTTCTCCTCCTCATACATAAGTTCCAGAGCTGAAGAGGGAGCAGGCTCACGAAACATGAGGCTCCGGTTGTATAGCATGCGGAGAACTTGAATAGCCTCAACAACATCACCTTTCAACTGGTTGTGGCGCTTGGTAATAGTCAGAGCAGCTGCAGAAAATGCATGCTCACTTGAGACTGAGGAGGCCATGATGGAGAGATAATTCCAAGCAAGAGAGGCCCACACAGGATTAGAGATCTGCAGGAGTATAGGGTACCCGTGGGGGGTCATGGGTAGGGGTATTCATGGGTCCAGGTCTGGGTTGGATTTGAACAACCCCTAGACCTGGAACCCATGGGTACCCTACCCATGCCTGTTATACTAGTATGTTCCTGACATTTGTAAACTCTACATTGCTATCGAAATTTTAGAATGCAACGTAAATGCCAATCATGTACAAAATAAATTTTAGAATGCAAGCTAAATACCAACTGCACCCACTAACATCCAAAGCACTTGCGACCACCTACAATGTCAAAAAGAGTACCCCGCCCAACAGAAAAGGCTCAAGCACTGGCTGAAGCTGCTGCCACTAGCTTTTTGCCCCAAACCTACTCTGTCAAGAAGCAAAGAATCAAACAAGAGACCTACGTCGGGCTTGCAGGCCACTGTTCGCACAGAAGAAGAAATTGCCCTCCATAGAGACACAGTCATCATTGATGTTGATGGGACTGAGTATGATACCGCGGGGTGTTACGTGGGTTGTCATAAGACAAGCCTCGTGACAAGCAAAGGATTCTCACGTGGTCCGGGTAAGGGACACGTGAGGTCTATCCACGAATAGTACATCCGCTCAAAGAGTGGGACGTCAACGACTCAGAGGCTGGTAGTCAGACGACTGAGGAGTCAAGCAGGTAATGCAAGACAACGTAGAATAGCTTGACGAATACAAGGGTGGTACTACGGTTTATATACGCGGTAGTCTAAACGGATATAAAGGGAGAACAATAGGAAGCTATTGTTCGACGCGTATGTAGTACAATGGGAACCGAAACAGTGGACGGCTATTGTTAGCCTGAAGAGTGGAACAATGGAAAGATGGGATCGTTGACTGTAGATGAGTCGAAAGTCAACGATCTAAAAATACACAGTAAGTAATCTTATCTCTAAAGGGCGCTTGGGAGATAAGATAGGCACGACGCGAGTGACAAGAGAAAAATCGTAACATTACCCCCCGCTCAAGATCGTAAGTCACCTGACCTTACAACACGATCTAGAATTCGCCATGGGAAGGTCCGGGTGAACCTGTCATATTGGCGAGAGCTTCTTCTGAGAATGGGTCGTCGGTCTCATAGTCAGGTAGTCCTTCTTGAAGGAAGACCGAAGGGACGCCTGCGGGAGGAGGGGTGGACGGACGACGACGTTGGGGGCAGTCGCGCTGGTTATGGCCCGGACGGAAAGTGCGACAGATGGGGCATTCGTACAGATGACAGTTTATCCGGACATGTCCAAGGTGATGGCACTCGAAACAGGACGAGGTGTAGAATGCGTGAGTCGGGCGAAGGACGGGGCCGGTTTGGGCTTCGCCTCTAGCATCGCGAGCTAGACGTTCGTCTGGTGTTTGAGAAACGGGACGGTCATGGAGAGTGAGCCGTTCTTCGGTTTCGAAGAGGGCGTTTGCGATTTGGGCGCGAGTAAGACCGAACGTTTCCTCAGTGTCTGGGGAGGACAGTGACGAGGGCGTTCCAGAGGTATTAGTCGTAGTTCGGCCAGCATGGGATAATGGCACGAGGGGAATCGCTCGGGGGCGACGAGGGGGAACATGAGGTAGAATGGGGACGGGAACAATGTTCTCTCCGTCGGAAGTGTCTTCGTCGTTAACGATGATGGGGTTGGTGGCAGAAGATCCTGCCGAGCTCGAGCTCGAGGCGGATTGGGGAGGAGAGGAGGCAGAAGATGCCTGGCTGGTACGTCTGTCGATGGCGTGGCGAATGGAGGTCATATCCCGAAGGGTGATCTCCGTGGGGGCATCGACGTGCGTGGGTCCCACCTGGGGGGAAATTGCTCGATGCATGCCGATGGTACCAGAGTCGGCTAGGGTGGGGGATTCGAGACGACGACGGTGGGCACGGGTAAGGACGTTCTCGAACCCGAGTTGGTGTAGCAAATTAAGAAGGGCGTCTTCTTGGTGGCAGCGAATGCCGGTGAGTAATAGGCCCACTAATTGGGCTTGCTGATCGTCGGAACGACGTAGGATTGGGATGAAAGTTTCTAAGCGGAGCGTCTGCATCAACGCTTGGTGGGCACTCTGTAAGGGGGAGTACCGAGCCATTTGGTTGTCGATCTGTCGGACGAGGGAAATGTTGCGAAGGTCCCGGAGGACCGCTAGGTTTAAGTCGTTTGGCGGAGGCGGGCGTAGCCTTCGTCCGTAAGGGACGTATCTTCCTTCGTTCTGTTGTTCAGCTGGTGTAGAGCGTCGAGGGCGAGGATTACGAGAATGATGGGAAGACATAATGAAAAGTATGGGTTTTCGAGGATTTCGGTGGAGAGCGACGTGGTGGGCAATTGTTCAGCGAGGCTGAGGGAAAGCCTTGGGGCGGGATCGCTTATAAGCTTTCAGGGCGTCGGGGGCATTCTTCAAATGGGATGGGGGTTCCCAGGAGTTTTCGGACGACGGGTAACCTTTCCATTTGATCAGGAATTTCCGACAAGCTGCGGATCCTCGATGTGAGATAATCTTTTCGACTTCCCATTGTTCTTCGGAGTTTACCACGTCAGGTGGTGGTCTTGTGAAATTCGGTCCATATTCGGGCGTTTCGCGATAGGATGATAAAAGAGACGCGTGAAATACGTCGTGAATCTTCCAGGTGTGTGGGATTTTCAGTTGATAAGAAACGGGGGACAGAACCTTGATGATTTCAAAGGGTCCTTCACGTTTCGGGGCGAGTTTACGACTGGGGTAGTTGAAATTGAGGTTTCTGGCCTCGAGCCAGACCTTGTCGCCTAGTTTCCAGGGGACAAATCGAGAGGAAATCCGTTCTTTCATGATTCTGGCGGCAATGTCATGTGCAGCTAAGGCTTCTTGACGGGCGGAAGTAAGTGACGTCATGCGATCTTCTATCGAGGGGATCGCCGTTTCTTTGATTAATGCGGGAAAAGCTCGGGGTTCATATCCGAGCATCAGGAAGAAAGGGGTTTTCTTGGTTACGGAATGAACGGCGGAATTATGGGCATACTCCGCGAAGGGTAAAAACCGAGTCCAGTCGTGAGGTTTACCATCGCAGAAGATGCGAAGGTATGTTTCGAGTTCTTGGTTGACTTGTTCAGTCTCTCTGTCCGTCTGTGGGTGGTAGGCAGAGGAGAGGGCGAGGTCGTAGTCAAGGATTCGCGCTAGTTCCTTAGCGAATTTCGAAGCGAACTGCGGTCCTCGATCAGAGATGATTTTGTCGTAAAGTCCGAACCGAGAGAAGACTTTCTCGAAAAAGACATCTGCGACTTCTTCGGCGGAGATCGATTTCGAGCAAGGATGGAAAATTACCCCCTTCGAAAGGCCATGGTCTACCACGACCATGACGGAATCACAGCCGGCCGAAAGGGGAAGGCCGGTAATTAAATCAACGGAGACTTGCTGGAAGGGGCGAGAGCAAGTTGAGGTGATCGGCATTAATGCGGGGACGGAGGGGTGCGTGTTGACCTTCATAGATTGGCACGTGGCGCAACCTAAGACAAAACGGCGGACGAAAGTCGAGAGTCCGGGCCACCAGCAGTCACGGGAGACGAGTTCGGTGGTACGAGCAATACCAGGGTGACCGGAGGTCGGAGATTCGTGCGCGGCACGGACGACAGCGGACCAATGGTCTGGGGGTACGTAGAGACGGCCTTTGTAGTAAAGTTTGCCATCGGTATATTGCCAGTCGGAAGCCGTGGAGCGTGGGAAGAGCGGTGTACCCTGTTCAAGGGCGCGGGTGGCGTCAAGGACAAGGGGGTCAGAGGATGAAGACACCGCTAGTTTGTCGAGGAGTTCGGTGTCGATGGCACGAACAAACAAACCGGGAGGGAGCAGTGTCACGTCATGGTTGTCGGAGGACGAATCTGGGCAGTTGACGCGAGAGAGTGCGTCAGCCGGGCCCATAGCAGAGCCAGGGGTGTGGACAAAGCACA
Source organism: Melanogaster broomeanus (assembly GCA_014904935.1). Lineage (NCBI taxonomy): Eukaryota > Fungi > Basidiomycota > Agaricomycetes > Boletales > Melanogastraceae > Melanogaster > Melanogaster broomeanus. The sequence continues at coordinate 40,968 of MU123766.1, read as the reverse complement.
GGTCAAAGTCGGCGAGGGTTAACAACCAACAGGCTTGCCGACGGGAAAGTTTCTGTGGAGAGCGGAAATACGTGAGATTTTTATGATCCGTCAGAATTGTCACAGGGTGAGCAGTGCCCTGTAGATAATGTCGCCAGGCCTGCAAAGCGTGGATGACAGCAAGTAGTTCGCGGTCATAGATATCGTAGTTGCGTTCCGCGGGAGAGAAAGTCGACGAGATATAGGCGCAAGGATGGAGGTCTCCATTGCCATCTCGTTGCATTAAGACACCTCCCGAAGCGTGGAGAGAGGCATCAGTCATGACCTCAAAGGGTCGAGAGATGTCAGGCATAGCAAGGACGGGCAGCATTTTAAACTTGACCTGGAGTTCTTTAAACGCAGTATCACATGCGGGCGACCAGTTCCAAGGGGATAGTTTCTTGGTCAGGTCGGTTAGGGGTTGAGCGAGGGTTGCGAAGGAAGGGATAAAGCGACGGTAAAAGTTACAGAATCCCAAGAAAGAGCGTACTTCCTTCACGTTCCTAGGGGTAATCCAGTTGTCGATGGCTTTGACTTTTGATGGGTCCATTTTGAAGGCGCCATTACCAACGACGACTCCGAGGAATTCCACTTCCGATACGGCAAATTGGCACTTCTCTAGTTTCAGATATAAGTCGTGTTGTTGGAATCGTTCCAGAACACGACGGGTTTGCTCTTTGTGGACGGCGGGGTCGGAGGAATGAATAAGGAGGTCGTCCATGTAAATGGCGAGCCATCCTTCAGCGATGAAGTCAGTGAAATAAGAGTTCATCATGGCTTGGAATGTCGAGGGTGAATTGCACAGGCCAAAGAACATTACCGTTGGTTCGAAGAGCCTGAACGGTGTAATGAATGCCACTTTCCAGCGATCTTCCGGTTTAATCCGGACGTTGTTATACCCCCATCGAACGTCGAGTTTCGTAAAGATCGACGATCCCTTGAGTCGGTCCATGAGGTCGGAGATTAAGGGAAGAGGGTAGGCGTTCTTAATCGTGTGTGAGTTGACATAACGGTAGTCCTGACAAGGTCGAAGACTTCCATCCTTCTTTGCAACAAAGAAGAACGGGGACGCTTGCGGGGATTTCGATGGGACAATCTTCCCGGAAGCGAGATGTTCATCTACAAACACTTTACATACTTCCAGTTCTTTCGGGTTTAAGGGATACACCTTGGCGATCTTTGGTACAAAGGAGTCGTCCAAGTCGATAGCGTGGGCGAACGTCCTTTCAGGGGGAACATGGTCTGTGGAAGATTTTTCGAAGACGTTTCTGTACTTGGCGAAGGCGGCCGGGAGAAGCACTTTCTCCTTGATTGTTTGCTGAGCTATCTCAGTAGCTAGCGTCGTTCGGAGGAGATCGGGATCGAATCTTTTCTTATATTGGCGGCGGATATATTCCGAGCCATCTCCGCCAAGATAGCGGACGAGGTATCTCTGTTCGATGAGATGCTTCTGATCGAATCGGGGTCTAACTGGGGATAAGTGCTTGTGGGGCAGTTCGATTTCCCCAGTTTCCCAATCAATGATTGGATTTGCGGATTTCAACCACGGCATGCCAAGAATGGCATTTTCTTTGCCGCAGTTGACAACGAAAAAGGTTTGCTTCATTTCGCGATCGTCAACGCGAATCGTAACGGTGGTAGTGAAGCGACAAGTTTGTTTGTTTGGGGAGCCGTCCACGTTACGTGGTGTGAGCGGTTTCGAAAGTCGGGAGAGGGGAAATCGATGTTTGATGGCGAAGTGTGTATCCATCACATTGATGGACGCCCCACTGTCGATTAGAGCATGCGAGTTGACGATTATTGTACTGGTTTTGCGGAAGAATGCGACTGGGATACGAAACGAGTTGCCATTCTTCTTTTGAGGTACAATTACAGGGATGCGAGGAGTAAATGTCAACTTAACTCCTCGATTCAAAAACCCACTCTATCGATCTCCGGTTCTCCTACACTTTCGTCGTCTTCCTGCTTCTCTCCTTTCCCTTCAAAACACATCTTCATGACGTCCAGGATCTCGGTTTGAGAGATCTTCCTTCCCGTAAGGGAGGAGATGTATTGTTGGACTTCGGAAGGCGGTTCTTCGATAGTCCGGACCGTTCTGGCCGGGTTCCTCTTCTTCTTCCTATCTTCGCCCTTTTTCAGGCAGTTAGCAACGCGATGGCCAGATTGACCGCATTTGAAGCATAGACCTTTCTTCATATAGTCAGCCCATTGAAGGGGTGAGAGGTTAACTCGGTCTACGTCCATAGCGTCAGGGTCCCTGGTGGTTCGTGTGGAGTGGGAAGAAGGGTTCCACGTGCGGTTGTTTTTGAAGGATTGGATGCGGGAGTTCTGTACGGAGAAATGCTGTGCTTTTGCGATCCATTCGTCGAGCGTAGCAGGAATGGTATCCATACCCATGATGCGGGTAGAGAGGTCGATATGGAGTCCGCGGGAGTACCACGAGATGAGGGCGTTATCGTTGGTAATCCCCGATCTCTGAGCGAAGAGACGGAATTGGGAATTGTATTCTTCGAGGCCACCGCACTTTTTCTGGTCAAGCGTGGAAAGTTTGGCGGTGGCGGTTTCCTTGGTATCTTGCGTTACGAAGGAAGTTCTGAACTTGTTTTCGAATTCGGCCCAGGTTCCGTAATCTGGGGCTCTCATAGCGTCTACCTTCGCATAGAAGGTTTCAGCCCAGGAGGCGGCGGTGCCTTTAGTCAGATAAGACAAGGCAGCGAGAACCTTCTTTTCATCTGTGTCGTAGACGTGAGTGTTGATTCTGAAGTATGCTTTAACACTCAAGATCCATCGGTTTGCGTCTGTGGGCGAGCCACTGAAGGCGGAGGGTTGTCCGACCTTAATTTCCGGTGCTTTGGTAGCCATAGTGGTAGGGGTTCGTGGAGGGGGTGGAGGTGTGGTTTGGACGACGGTTCGGGGTTCGGGGAGGACGATGGCTTCCCACCAGCGACGAAATAGGGTCGGGTGGTCGTAGGGATCTTTGTTGGTTTCGTGAGCGAAGTCTGCTCGAGCTGCGTCAGGGACGGAGTCGAGGAAATCTTCGTCGATCTGAGAGATCTCTTCTGCTTCCGATGGGGTAGCAGATCGGGGTGGTAGATCTTCTGGGTCTTGGCCTAGGCGCGATATGCCGCGGCCGGGTCCTCGTGCTTCCGCTACGGGGTAGGGATCGGCGAGGGATCTAGATTCTCTTATATTCCGAGAGTAATCGGGTTGAGGATCTTGTCGCGCAGTCTGTATGCGATGGGGTACTTCTCCGGTCCGAGCAGCTGCAAAGGGGCTGCGAGGGGTCGGTGGAGGAGTCGTCTTGTGTTACTTGTGCGCTGGGGCAGGTTTCCCAGATGCGTCGGATCTCGAAGTGGATGTTCGGCTACTAAATAGTAGGAACGTCTTGAGAGAAGCTATTCTTTTGTTACGTGGGTTGTCGTAAGACAAGCCTCGTGACAAGCAAAGGATTCTCACGTGGTCCGGGTAAGGGACACATGAGGTCTATCCATGAATAGTACGTCCGCTCAAAGAGTGGGACGTCAACGACTCAGAGGCTGGTAGTCAGACGACTGAGGAGTCAAGCAGGTAATGCAAGACAACGTAGAATAGCTTGACGAATACAAGGGTGGTACTACGGTTTATATACGCGGTAGTCTAAACGGATATAAAGGGAGAACAATAGGAAGCTATTGTTCGACGCGTATGTAGTACAATGGGAACCGAAACAGTGGACGGCTATTGTTAGCCCGAAGAGTGGAACAATGGAAAGATGGGATCGTTGACTGTAGATGAGTCGAAAGTCAACGATCTAAAAATACACAGTAAGTAATCTTATCTCTAAAGGGCGCTTGGGAGATAAGATAGGCGCGACGCGAGTGACAAGAGAAAAATCGTAACACGGGGCCCACAAGGCCTTCAACAGTGAGGAAGCGCCCACGAGGCAATTCTGACGTCAACGAAGTGGAATAAAGTCTGGTCAAAGAGAGGAGCACAACCACAAAGCGCTCGAAGACGAAAAAATGTGCCACCCATGAAGACGGAGATGAAGACATAGATGAAACCTCGGATGCGGAGCTTGGTATGTCTCTAGAAATAATATATTAGTATTGGTTTGACTTATGAAAGGATAGAATGAATGATTAGAGAATGGAACTCACCAATTTATGCATTTTTCACCCCTGTTCCCAGTATCGAGTATGTCGACAATTGGCGCTGCCATGTTTTTGGGTGCTTGGCAAAAGGCTACAAGCATAAAGTGCGCCAGTTTCTTGATACAGGCAACAAGGGATTGACAGGCAACATGCGGAAGCACATGAGGTTGTGCTGGGGGGAAGACATTTTGAAGACAATTTACAAGGCCAAGGACCTTGAGACGGCATGCGACGGAGTCAAGAAATATACTGAAAATGGATCAGTTGCTGTTGCATTTGAACAGAAGGGAAAAGGGAAGGTATCTTACATGCACAGGCAGCATACCCATGCAGAGACAAAGTATGTCGCCATTAGCCTGAGAACTCGTCTGAGATTATTGATAACGTGGTCTTGAAGAGCAGAAATCGTGCAGTGGGTGGCAGGGAGTCTGCGGCCATTCAAGATCGTCCAGGACAGGGGGTTTCAGTGCTTGATGAAGACAGGGTGACCAGAATACTACATACCTCATCCGACTACAGTCTCCCGGGATGTTCGGCTTGTATTTGCAAACGTGCGCAAGTGGATTGCTAGGATGCTGCGTGTAAGTACACTTTTTTATTTAGTGACAGATATTGAATTGCACATACCAGGAATACGATGGGGAGTTGAGTTTTGTGACCAATGCTTGGACTTCCCCAAACCATAAGGCATTTGTAGCTGTTACCATCCATCTGATGCACGAGAGTAAGCTGCTAGCATTAGTACTCGACATCGTCGAGGTTGCAAAGGTGCATTGAAGACTTACTTTGTAGGACAACTTGTTGACCCGAACACAGTCACATAATGGCACAAATCTCGCTGAAGCATTCACAAACATTCTAAAAGGATTTGGCATGTCAGATAAGGTCTGTGGCAAGAAAATTGAGGTATTACTCACCTAACATCAACCCAAAGATATTGAGTATTACTGCCGACAATGCGCTGTCAAATGATATCATGATGGACGAGTTAACCAACCTCCTTGTGCACTTTGGAGGAGAGGCAGGGAGGACATGCTGTTTTCTGCATATTATTAATTTGGTTGCGAAGATGCTAATAAAGCTATTTGACTCACTGAAGGGAAAGGCAGGCACACAGAGTACAGACGAGGAATTGAGCAGGCTGGCCGAGAACGTTGATCTTGAGGATCTTCAAACAAGAGCCGATAATGGAGAGGGGCAAGATGACCGAGATGATGTTGAAGGATGGGTGAATGAAATGGAATTGCTGACAGACGAGGAACGAGCCAGCTTGGAAGGGCATTTGCAACCACTGCGTCTGATACTTGCAAAGGTCAGTTTGCCTCTACTGATTGACAATTTGACATACCTTCCACTCTGGCAACTGCAGATCCGCAAGTTGTCATACAAAATCATAAACTTGACCACAATACTCCTGCCTGCATGGACGTCAACACTGGATGAGTTGCATCTCGCACTCAAGAACTTGCCACGCAATGTTTCGACCTGCTGGAACTCTACCTTTGACATGTTGGAGTGTGTGCTCAAGTACCGGGCTGGAATCAATGTGATCACAGACAAGCACAAGCTGGGACTGAGCAGCTATGGGCTCAGTGAGCATGAATGGGAATTACTGGAGCAATTGCACGATGTCCTCACGGTGCATGAGGGCTGTGAGTGATCAACACACCACACTGATGTCATGTGGTCTAGATTCTGAAGGATGCCACACTGGTCTGCTGAGTGGACTGTGACTGCACTGCAGCTTGTATGCGACACTTACAACAATTCATATGCGTCTTGCCATATCATGCCGTTGAAGGACGGAGATGTCGAGGTGGTTGGGGGAAACATGGAGGCCAAGGTAAGTACCAACAATTACAATGCTATATATATACTAAGTGGTCTGGCCAGGAAACGTCAGACAACATGTTCGACAACCTCCCATTGCTCGCCAAATCCAAACCAAAGCCATCTCGTGATGAACTGAATGCTTACCTTGCAGATGACATCGTGAATGTCACCGATGTGCTTGCCTGGTGGACTGAACATCGTGAAACCTATCCCCTACTGTCTCGTATGGCCATCGATTATCTTTCAATCCCTGCTACTTCAGTCAATGTTGAGCGTCTATTCAGCCATGGCCAAATCCTTCTGTCGCACGTCCGCAACCGGTTATCCACTCAAACAATCCGGGCACTACTCTGTCTCAAATCATGGAGTCAATTGGGTCTCGTGAAGGATGCAGACATAAGGAAGGTAGCTGCCATGGATGATGTTGAGGGTGAAGAGGAGGTCAAGCTACCAGTTGGGTGGGATGCAATTGACATTGAGTAGATACAGTGTTTACATGGTTTCCTACAAGTAATGCAGCCTACCCCTGGGTATACCCATCGTGTGTACAGACCCGGATACCCATGAGGAGTACCCGTGGACATTAGGACCCCTGGGTTGACAGGTCAGGGGTATCGTGTGGGTCGGGTGCGGGTCAGCATGGTGATACCCGAGGGTTTACCCATGCAGATCTCTACACAGGATACTGTTCAAGAGCATTAAGCTAGATGCACATCAGTATTATAAACTTACATGGATAGGAAGCACTTACCCCCCACCACTGAACAATAGACAAACCATCAGCAATAGAAGTAGCAGAGTGAAGGTAGAGGTTGAACTCTTTCAACCATGGTGATTGTGGATCCACATCGTGGTCTTCCTCCTCAGCTATCTCGTCTTCATCACTGGATAGCTCACACAAAAGTTGTGGAAGTTTGCCCTTCTTCTTTTCTGGTAGGAAAGGGCCACCATCATCATACATCTGGGTATATTTCTCCTTGAACTATCTGCAGGTTAGCTAGCAAAACTGTTATACATTGGTCTGAGAACCAACCAACTGTTCCACATTTTTGAGTACTTGAGCATGTAACTCTTTGCCCCAATATTTCTTGAAGTATACATCCTTCTGAGAAGGGTCAAGCACTAAAAATCAAGAATGAAGTAAAACAAGCAACATCATCAAAGCAACTTACAAATGATTAGAGTATATGCATCAGAGTCAGCAGTACGCTCATAGTAGTCCACAATCTTGTCAGTGGCTGCAGTTAGCCCTTCTTGAAAAGGTTCATACCTTGCAGCTTCTGCATGTTTGCTCCAAGCTTTATGAAGTGCCTCCAGAGCTGGGAGAGCATGCTGCAAAGTTGGCCCTTTATCTGAAGAGAAGCTCTGTTGGGCATTATCTGCATGCTACAAAATAATTCAGAGTTAGTCAAATAAAACAAAGTAAACTCACAGCAAGGAGGCTTGTGAATAGCTTGACCCATCCCCACTCTTCTTCAGTTAGCTTGAGTTCGTCAATCTTCTTTCTCTTGACAATACTGTCTGCCTGAAGCCCCAACTCATATACAAAATGTCCACAAACTAAGGATGGGATGAGATCATGTCTGCTCAGAAAGCTACAACTTACTTTCTTCTTCTTCTCAGCTCTATCAATCATCACATATGTTGATGACCAGTGAATAGGCATGTCCAGTAACAGTTGGGACACCTCAGAGGGTGGACAGGGACAAGGCAGTCAACTTTGGATATCCCTGAACAGTTACTTTCTCTGGGCTGAAGAGCGAGCCTGATGAAAGCACATTAATCATGGTAATTGTAGAAATATCAGCCCAAGGAATACTACCTTGACTGTAATGGCTCACACCAAGCCAATCTCGTCACGACAGCCATTCTCAGAGGGAATACCAAGCTCTCCTTGCTCTGGATTATAGAATGCAGCCTTGCTATATGTAGAGATGAGAGCTCTTGTAGCAAGATGAATGACATGCGCCAGACACCTGGGAGCAGGTAAGCATCTGAGAAACCAAACTATAGAATCATACCTGATGGGACGTTTCTTCTCAATCCATGTCTTACCAGTGTGATTCTTGATCCATTGAGCAAATTCGACCAACATAGTATCCATGTTGGTGGCATTATCACATGTAACATGCCCAATCTACGAGCTACAAGTCAGCAGAGGCTTGAATGATTTTGTTAGCTCACCTTGTGGGCAATACCTAGTCTATCACATATTTTGAACAATGCCTGACCAAGTCTTGGTCCATTGTGAGCATTATTCATCTGTGTACAGTCATCCCCCAGCACTTGCAACACCACCGGCACTTGTGACAATCACATATAACACTCAAAATATTGATATTCTACTTGTCAAAACACCATACATAGTTCATATTTAGACAGTTATTTATTGCCTGCTATGTGAACACGACTCGAGCACTGTTAAATATTCCATGATTGCATGTTTTGTGTACAAAAACAAGGTATTCTGTAACTAGCGAGCTGGAATGAGGATGTAGATCTACATCAAATAGCACAATGGATAGTCACAACCATGGACGAAAATTTCGCGGCATAATTTCATTGCTACACTTTTTCAGTACACTTTTTAAGTTGACTTGGTGGACAAAAGTGTACACTTTTGACCAGAGTTTTGCTACACTTTTTAAGTTGGTTTGGTAGACAAAAGTGTACATTTTTGGCTGGAGTTTTGCTACACTTTGTGTACACTTTTTCGCTATACTTTTTTAAGTTGGTTTGGTAGACAAAAGTGTACACTTTTGACCAGAGTTTTGCTACACTTTATATATACTTTATAATGATAGCTGTGATTAGATAAGTTTAGAATAAGTAGATAAGCAAGGTTACTAATATTAGATGTGATTAGATAAATATATAACAGGTAGATAAGTATAATTATAATAATAATATGATTAGATAAGCATAGAATAAGTAGATAAGTACAACTATAATGGTAGATATGATTAGATAAGCGTGAAATAAGTAGATAAGTGAAATTGAAATGGTAGATGTGATTAGATAAGTATAAAGTAACTAAATAAATGAAACTATAATAGTCAATAAATATATAGATAAGTGAAATTAAAATGATAGATGTGATTAAATAAGTATAAAATAACTAAATAAATAAAATTATAATGATAGATATAGTTAGATAAATATAAAATAAGTATTATAAATCTAGAAAATTACCACTTAATTTAATTATAGTGGTGGAGAACTTTTAAGTTTATTCAATTATAGCATTAGTGAATTCCTACCTCACTTAATTATAATGCCAGAGAATTTCCAAGTCTATATAATTGTACTACTAACAAATTCCCACCTCATGTAATTATAGTGCTGGGGAATTTTCAATCTTATAGAAATAATGCTGACAAATTCCTACCTCACTTAAGTATAATACTAGGACATTTTCAAACTTTCTTGGCAATTAACTAATATATCTACATGTAATATATTAAAGTGGGGGATAGCACACCCATTGGGTAATCTTTGGAAGACCTAGCTATTCCCAGGGATAGACTCTAAACAGCCCTGAGTAGACCTTGGTCTAGCTGGCTGTAAGCCAAAAGGATTTGGAGAATCATATTAGCCTCCAAAAAGTGGTTACCTGAAGTAGAATTATAGGACTGAAGAAGTCCCATGCAACTCAATTATATAGCTAGAGAATTCCCATGTCAATCTATTATACTCTTGAGAATTTCCAAGCTCATTACATTATAGGGCTGGGGAAATCCTAGGCAACTCAATGATACAGTTAGGGAATTCCCATGTCAATCTATTATACTGCTGGGGAATTCTCCGACTTGAATTATTATAAGGCTAGGGAATTTCCATGTCAATCTATTATACTATTGGGGAATTCCCAATCTTACTGAATTATAGGACTGGGGAATTTCCGATCTCATTGAATTATAGGGCTGGGGAAATCCCAGGTGATTCAATTATACTGCTGGGGAATTTCCATGTCAATCTATTATACTGGTGGGGAATTCCCAAACACACTGAATTATAGGATTGGGGAATGCCCCTGTCAATCTATTATATTGTTGGGGAATTCCCCACCTCATTGAATTACAAGGCTGGGGAAATCCCAAGTGACCCAATTACATAGCTGGAGAATTCCCATGTCACTGATTGATAGAGGTGGGGAATTCCCAAACTCACTGAATTATTGAATTGGTAAATTCCCAGGTAACTCGATTATACAACTGGGAAAATCCCAAGCAACCCAATTACATAGCTGGGGAATTCCCATGTCAATCTATTATACTATTGGGGAATTCCCAGCCTCACTGAATTATAGGGCTGGGGAAATCCCAGGCAACTCAATTATATAGCTGGGGAATTCCCATGTCAATCTATTATACTGTTGGGGAATTCCCAGCCTGAGTGAATTATAGGCTGGGGAAATCCCAGGTGACTCAATTATGCAGCTGGGGAATTCCCATGTAAATCTATTATACTGTTGGGGAATTCCCCAGCTCACTGAATTATAGGCTGGGAAATCCCAGGCAACTCAATTATATAGCTGGGGAATTCCCATGTCAATCTATTATACTGTTGGGAAATTCCCAGCCTCACTGAATTATAGGCTGGGGAAATCCCAGGTGACTCAATTATACAACTGGGGAATTCCCGTGTCAATCTATTATACTGTTGGGGAATTCCCAAGCTCACTGAATTATAGGCTGGGAAATCCCAGGCAACTCAATTATACAGCTGGGGAATTCCCATGTCAATCTATTATACTGTTGGGGAATTCCCAGCCTCACTGAATTATAGGCTGGGGAAATCCCAGGTGACTGCATTATATAGCTGGGGAATTTCCATGTCAATCTATTATACTGTTGGGGAAATCCCAGGTGACTCAATTATACAGCTGGGGAATTCCCATGTCAATCTATTATACTGTTGGGGAATTCCCAAGCTCACTGAATTATAGGCTGGGGAAATCCCAGGTGACTCAATTATATAGCTGGGGAATTCCCATGTCAATCTATTATACAGTTGGGGAATTCCCAACCTCACTAAATTATAGGACTGGGGAATTCCCCATCTCACTGGATTATAGGGCTGGGGAAGTCCCAGGCCACTCAGTTATACAGCTTTATAGCAGTGGGGAATTCCCAACAAGGAGGTGGGAAATTCTTATCTAGATCTGTCAAAAACATTGGGAATTCCCCCAGTAATTACCCCCCTCTTAGGTATAATTGGACCCTGGACACCCCTCTCAGCCTTAGGAAATCTCGGGTTTTCCCCAAGCCAGTTGGGCATTTCCCAATGCTTTTCCCTGGTAAAATAAACATCTGGGAAATCCCACACATTTGGGACCTCTTAGGCTAGTAGCTACCCAGGAAACTATAGGCCTAAGAGGTCCCATTGTGGTGGTGACTGAAGTGTCTGTGATATCTGTCGATGCTCCAATGAAGAGCCGTTCATGTCCAACTTGTGTGCATGAGCACTCAGAATGAATCTCATTAGAAATAACTAGTAAGTAATGACAACATGAAAGAAAGGTTGCAGCCAAGTCCCACCACCACTACTCACTGGCAGGCTGTGCCAGGCTCAAAATCCACTTCGTAAACTGCATCAGAACATCAATGCTATTGAAGAACAACACAGACAGATGGCATAGTACTCACCTATGCTTGCACTCCAGAGCGGTTCTTGTTGCACGGACACTGGCTCACCTTCCACTAGGCATCTGCATGGGTACACCCTGGGGTACCGGAGGTCATACCCCCACCCATACCCAGCACATACCCATACCCCCATGCAGGGGTATGGGTATGGGGTATATACCCCTGCATGGGGGTATGGGTATATGCTGTGGGTATGGAAAAGTGGACCCAGGGTACAACCCATACCCATGGGTATCCTCATACCCACCACTATGAATACAGAAAAAGTACTATGCTACAATAACAAATATTAGTCACTGAGCTACCTGCCATCATTAACATGAATATTGTAGAGTATCTAGCTAGTATATCATCTGAATGTGTATAAATGTGTCAATTTTTAAGGTTTGTGGTGGACATGATGTGTTGTGTGAGTTGGAGACACAGCCAGATATACCCATACATACCCATGGTATTATACCCATGCATACCACGTGATATACCCAGCCTGGGGGTATGGGTATGGGTATGGGTATCAGAAGGGCAGACCCCTACCCATACCCATATGATACCCATACCCATGACCCCAGGGGGTATGTGATACCCATGCATTTGCCTACCTTCCACCTCCTAGAGCACTCAGTGCTCTGGCAATACTTGCATGTTCTTGCCTTCCGCTTTTGAGCCCTGTCGTCAATGGCATCCTCGGAGAGGCATTTGCGAGAACCCAATGATGCTGGTTGGTCAAGCACTGCTGCATAGCTAGCTTGTGTATATGTGGCTTGTACAGCAGGGGGGTCTGGTTTGTCACCGTATGGATACTGTAGGGCCGACTGAGTGAGACAGTGATTTGTGAGGGCTTTCCGTAAGTGCCACCGAGCTACATCTAAGTCACTTGTAGGGATGGAAGTCACTGTAGGGGCCAAGATGACATCGAAGAGGTCCTGAGGCGATGCAGTTGGGACTGACTGTGGGGAACCAACTTCATTGGTGAGAAGGGTACGAACTCGCTTGGTGCACATGGCATTGAGCATCAGGAATATGACAAGTTACTTAATTACACTTATCATGCTTTTGCAAGCTTTTTTTAGTGGAGGAAAGTAGTTTAAGGAGAATCTCACACCACAAGCAGAGGAAAGTGAACAAAGTAAGCAAAGCACGGAACGTAGAATAATGGTCAAGAATAATGCATGAGCTGAGATTCAAACTCGTGACAGCATCAAAAATGTACACACAGCTGACACATTAGACCACTACACTACGACACCTTTATTATGACTGACAGCGACATGAATATGATTGCAATACAACTACCAGTTCACAAATATTTGTCCAAGTTCAAAACACTACACTAAAGTGTACAAACCGACAACTTTTTTTTCCTAATAGTGCTCTTTGCTTACATCACGTGACTATCCATGTCAGCCCACTTCCGCATGTCTTTCGTCCTCTTGCTCAACCTACACAAGCCGACATGTCACCTTAAAAAACAGTCCACTGCCTCAAAAATGGATCCATCGTCTCAAAAAGAACCCCGCTACCTCAAAAATGACCCCGCCATCTCAAAAGTGGACCCAACGTGTCGAAAACCGATCCATCATCTCAAAAATTACCTGTCGCCTCAAAAATGGACCTGTCATCTCAGAAATGGACTCATCGCCTCAAAAACAGACCCCACTATCTCAAAACCAGACCCAACATGCTGATAGCGGATGCGCCCGCCTGTTTTCAGCCCGCCGTTGTGCTTTCAACCCACCCATACATTTTTAGTTCCACCCGTTCGGTTTCAGCCCTGCCCGTGCGTTTTCAGTCTCACCCACTGCACCATCTGTTTTCAACCCTGCCCGTGTGTTTTAGCGCCACCAGTGTGTTTTCAGCCCTGCCGGTGCATCTTCAGCCACACCTACCACACCCAACTGTTTTTGACCACACCCGTGTGTTTTTAGTCCCACCAAACACCTCAAATGTGCTTGCAACAGCACACCCGGCACACTCCAAACGTGCCCGAAACTGCACACCGACACCCACAATGCCCACCTGTACCTCCAACATGGCCCTGCACATCCATTTCAGCCCCACCTATGCATCTTCAGGCCCACCCATACGTATTTAGCCCTGCCAGTGCACTTTCAGCCCTATTTGTTTGTTTTCAGCCCACCAGTATATTTTTAGTCCCACCCATCGGTTTTCAGCCCCACCAGTATGTTTCTAGCCTAGACAGTGCATTTTCAACTTCACCTGTACATTTTTAGTCTCACCTATCAGTTTTCAGCCCTACCAACCCCCAATCTGCCTGCTTCTGCCCTACCTGTGCACTTTCGGTCCCCCACCTGCTCGTTTTCGACCCCACTGTGCGTTTTCAGTGCTACTCATACGTTTATAGCCTCACTCATACGTTTGCAGTGCCACTGACCCCACCTGCCTGTTTTCAACCCTCCCGGTACATTTTCAGCCTAGCCCATGTGTTTTCAGTCCCATCAGTCCGTTTTAGTCCCTCCCATCTACTTTTGGTCCGATCTGTTGGTTTTCAGTTGCTCCAGCCCCGTCTGACCATTTTGGCCCCACCCGTGTGTTTTCAGTGCCACTTGTGCATTTGCGGCCTTGCTTGCACACCCACCTGTCTGCTTTGGGTCCGACCCATTGGCTTTCAGTCCCACCACCTGTCTGCCTGTTTTGGCCCCACCTGTGCATTTTCGATGCCACTTGTGCATTTGCGGCGTCTCGGTGCCGCTCATGCATTTGAAGCCTCGCCTGTATAATTTCAGTCCCGCCTGTCCACTTGAGATGGAGATGCATGAAGGGACTCAGATCATGAGATGAGGGGATGCAAGACGAGGGGAGAATATGACAACATGACTGGGGGACACCCGAGTGGCGACGAGCCTGAAAGTATCTTACTTCTAGTTTGTTTGTTACTTATTCTGTGCTTTATACATACTTTTTTGATCCTTTTAAAATTTCCAAGTGAAATATAAGTCCGACATAAGGGCAAAAAAGTGAGGTATAAGGACAAAAAAAGTGAAAATTAAGGTGAATAAGATAATGACTTAGCTTATTCCGTGCTTAGTTTACTTTGTCGACATTGAACTTAATTTGTACTTAATCGTGCGAAAAAGTATGATTAAGCACAAATAAGGATTTTGACATATTCCTGATGTGGAGTGAGATTGGGAACTGATGGAAGAGGTGCCAGATGTCACCAATGATACATGAGCAGACGTGCTTCAGTGCTTCAAGGTCAAGCTCATTGTGGCGAGAATGAAGCTACAGATCGCCTTGTCTGCCTCCAGATCTCATTCAGCTATGGTTGGGCTTTGTTTGGCCACATTTTCCTCTGTCTCATAGTTGTCCCTGATGGATAAGAATGAACAGCTTTCTGTGAGGGTCAAGGTTTACCCTCACACTTCTACATTTATATGGAACATTTTCTTGTTTTTATCTATATCTATACTATTGTACACTTTGTCTCAATTCCTACTCAAGTTGTACTTAGCCGCTATGCTCACTATGTACTTATGTAAGCATCCGCGCCATCATCCTGTTGCTCGAGGCTTTGTACTGCTCTCTGGTGGAATCAACTCCAATCATTGGCATCCTTCAATTCCCTCTCTTGTCAACTCATCCGAAATCTGGTCTCGTCCATTTCGTACTCCTGGCCTTGCCCGTGACAGTTTGATTCCACCTAAAATCAAGCTTTTCTTCGTTGCCTTAGGCTCTTCACAGTTGTCCTTATTGGGCAACAAAATTCTTGTAACTCTCTTATTTTTATTGATCCACTTACCTCACTTTGAATACCCCATCTGCTGACCCATGGATCCAGATCAGAATGCTTGGATTGATCCCGATTAGTGTTTGAAAGTCCGGTCCTAGGACCGAAAAAAGACTGAGGATCAAACCGGACCAGGACCAAATTTGGCCAAAAACTGGCTACCCTTGAAACTGGTCCCTCTTGGTTTCAGTCTGGTTGCTCGTGTTTTCCATTGGCTCACAACCAACTGAAGACCAGTCTTTCCAGTCTTCGTGAGGACGCAGTGCTGGGAATTTTTATTTCTACATAGCATTTGATACATAATATATGATTGTAATTAATAAATATGCCCTGACTGCGCCGACCGTGTGGGTGCATTGCATCATCAATGGCTCGCAGCTGTATTGTTGTGGTATAGGCAGGGTGCACGGTTGGCTACGTAGATGTGCTGTGTCATCGGGGCTGCGTTGCGTCATCGGAATCACGGCTGTGTTGTGTCGTCAGTGGCCCTGTGGTGTAAGTGGGGGTGCGCAGTTGGCTGCATGGACGTACTGTGTCATCGGGGCTGTGCTGCGTCGTCGCAATCGTGACTGTGTTGCATCGTCAGTGGCCCTGTGATGTAAGTTGGGGTGCGCGGTTGGCTGCGTGGACTTGCTGTGTCATTGGGGCTGCGTTGCATTGTCAGAATCGTGGCTGTGTTGCGTCGTCAGTGGCCCATGGTGCATCGAAAGCCTGGGTTAGCTGAGCGTAGTCTTTAGTTAACGAAAATTGTTTTAAAAAATATACTTATTGTGCTGGATGATCCCCACATCTAACATTTGCACCCCATACACAATGTGGCCATGACATTCAGCGATTGTTGTTGTGGCTGCGCAAGGCATGGTGCAGAGTCGTCATCGTCATCATTGCGCATAGGCACATTGGGTGGGCATGTGGCATCATTGATGTTGTGGCCATGCACGTTGAGCTGGGCCATCGTCGCTGCATGTAACCAATGTCGGGCCATGGTATTCAGCGATTGTCGTCGTCGTGGCTGCACATGACATGGCATGGAGTCAACATCTCTGTGTGGATGTTGTCAGTTAGACATGTAATTTTTTGTACTCACCTAGTCCTATGTGCAATGTTTGGGCCCTGGGTTGGATGTTGAGGCTATGGGTGAGGCATTCATTTTTCGATCGTTGTGTGTTTTCGTGGTTTGTTGTGAGCAATGGTTGGGGATAGCGTGAGTTTGGTGACAGTGTGCATGTGCGGTGTTATTATTAAGCCACAATAGTAAAAAAGTGAATACTACTCACTGAGTGACCCTGCACACAACGTTAGGCGATGGTGAGACTCATCACCGTCATGTTTGAATGTTTCTTGTCATGGTTCGTTGATGCGGTGTGTGGTGGTGTGGATGTGAGGTGTGATGTAAGACGTGATTAAGAAAATATTAGAAAACGAGAGTGATTACCAATTGAGGAAGCATCAAAGACCAGTTCAACGGTCCCTGCCACACTGCCACAGGGACTGGTTGTGAGTGGTTTCGGTCCAGTTTTGCAGATTTAAGGATGTCAATAGACCAGTTTCAGTCCAATCCTGCCAAAAATGGCAGTAAGACCGAACCGAACCGGACTTTTAAACACTAATCCCGATCAGGCTAGTGCTGACCCCAACGCTGCCATGCAACCGGGTGGCTCAGCACCTGCCGTTGGTGTCGCTCCTCCCATGCCTACATGGGAGGACTACCAGCGAATTCTTAATACATTCACTGACTTCAGCAATTTCATACAGACCACTTACCAGAATCAGGCATCAGTTGGACACGCCATTGATGCCCTAATGCAGCAAGTACGAAACATTGCAGTATGAGCACCTACCCAGGTGGCTGCGCCTGCAACTGCTGCCGCTTCATCAGCAGGTTCCGTTCGCATGACAGAACCCTGTTCTTTCACAGGTAAGGCTGCTGATGTCGAGGCTTTCCTCGACGAAGTCGCGAATGCGATTCACCTTCAACGTCGTTCATTAACTACTGACTACAATAAATCTATCTATTTAGCTTCGTACCTCAGCGACGGCAGTCCGAAATCTTGGTACCAAGTGATTCAGCTCACCGCTGATCACTTGCTCCACGACTACAATGCCCTTGTTGCGAATTTCCGTCTTCACTTTTCTGATTCAGACCTTGAGGCTTCCGCTTACCGGAAGATCAAGGTACTCCACCAAACCGGGTCTACGGCTACCTATGCCTCGCATTTCACGCAGGGCGAGCTGATGCAAATTGATGTGATGAAGACCAAGCACGGTCCCATCACTCCCGAGGAACGCGAACACCGTCGCAAGAACAGCCTCTGCACATACTGCGGAGGTAACCACACCATCTCTGATTGTCCCAATATGTCCACCACTGCTAAGAAATGCTATCAGGACAACAAGAAGGCTTCTCCCTCTTTGGGAAAAGCCTGACCGGAGACTCCTCTGTCCCCGAGCCTCCGGTCGACGCTGGGACACATCTCTCTTTCTATCTCCATAGCGCCGGAGCGCTCCTTCGCTCGTCTCTCTGACGGCACTTATACCCTTAGAAATTTTCCTTCCCCTCATTACATCTTCACCAACTCTGGCTCGTCTATCAACTCCCCTTCACATTTCTTTATCTTCATCTGCCTCTCCTTTCCCAATAGAAAATCTATAACTACATATGCTCTCGTTGACAGCGGCGCGACCGCTTCATGTATCTCAGAATGTTTTGCCACTAGACACTCATTACCGTGTCGTCTTACAAACACCCCTATACATCAGCAAACTACCTGTTTTGCTACAGAGTTCTACAGACCACACAGGTCACACAGACTTTACAGGCCATCCCAGCTTTTCTCCAGTTCCCACCAGTAAACCACCTTTTTGCTACAGAGTTCTACAGACCACACAGGTCACACAGACTGTACAGACTATCCCAGTTTCTCACCAGTTCTCATCAGTAAACCACCTTCTTTGCTATAGAGCATCAGCAAACCAACCTTTTTCAATAGCCGAGTACACAGGGACTTCCATTTCCTAGTGACAAGGGACTTGTCAAAAATTTATTTTTGTATCACGTGATTTCCAAATCCAGCTCAACCATTTTTTCTTCATCCTCGTCACTCTCACTCTCACTCTTTCCACATCCAACATGACAATGGATGCTTGCCTTTGCAAGCTCCTTGTTCTTGAGTGACATCATGCAAGAGATGGTCGCACCGACTCGTTTTGGCCTCACCCATTCGTTTTGTTTTTGGCCCCACCCATTCGTTTTCAGCCCTGCCTGCTCATTTTTGCCCCCACCAACTCCTTTTTGGCCTTAACCCCTCGTTTTTGGCCCCACCTGTTTGGTTTTGGCCCCACCCATTTAGTTTTTGGCCCCACCTGCTCGTTTTGGCCCCCACCTGCTCATTTTCGGCCTCACCCAACTCGGTTTGGCCCCCATCCACTCGTTTTTGGCCTCCCCCCCTCGTTTTTGGCCCCACCTGGTTGTTTTCATCCCCACCCGTTTGGTTTCGGCCCCGCCTGCTTGTTTTCACCACCACCCACTCGTTTTTGGCCTCACCTCCTTGTTTTTGGCCCCACCTGCTCATTCTCGCCACCACCCACTCATTTTTGCCCCCACCCACTCGTTTTTGGCCTCACATCCTTGTTTTTGGCCCCACCTGCTCATTTTTGCCACCACACCACTCGTTTTTGCCACCACCCACTCGTTTTTGCCACCACCCACTCGTTTTTGCCACCACCCACTCGTTTTTGCCACCACCCACTCGTTTTTGCCACCACCCACTCGTTTTTGCCACCACCCACTCGTTTTTGCCCCCACCCACTCGTTTTTGCCCCCACCCACTCATTTTTGGCCTCACCTCATGGTTTTTGGCCCACCCATTTCATTTTCGCCCCACCTGCTCGTTTTCGCCCCCACCCACTCGTTTTCGGCCTCCCCCCCCTCGGTTTTGGCCCCACCTGTTTCGTTTTGGCCCCGCCTGCTCGTTTTCACCCCCACCCGCTTGTTTTTGGCCTCACCCACTCGTTTTTGGCCCCGCCTGCTCATTTTTGGTCCCACCTGCTCGTCTTCACCCCCATCTGCTCGTTTTCGGCCACAGCCGCTAATTTATGGTCCTACCAAATTGTTTTAGGCCCTCTATCATTATGTAGTCAGTAGTAGTAGCTAATTATGATTATGAAACATTTTTCCCTCATGCCAGTGTGATACTATTACATGGCTCTGTCCAGCTCATTCCAGTTTTTGATGAGTCTGGGACAGACTTTAGAGTACTGTCCAGCTGAGGGCTGGTTTGCTGATGGTCCTGTACAGACCTGTACACCCATCTGGAGAGGATGACATATCTGTGGAGGCTGTAGAGGCTGTAGAGGCTGTATAGATCTGGACAGGCTTGTACAATGTATAGGATATTTGCTGATGTACTTATACTAGCAGTAGATGATCGCCTGATTGCCTCTGGACTGATCACCCAGGACGTAGTCACCAATATCACTGTTGGTTCCCATTCCGAGACTCACCCTCTTGCAGTCGTCTCCATCAGGTACCCCATAATTCTGGGGCTCGACTGGCTTCGTCGACACAACCCCAACATCAACTGGGACAAAATGTCACTCTCCCTCGATTGTTGCGGGCTCTTGCGCTCCCATCCAGTCACCGTAACGGCTAAAGGCTTTGGTCTTAAGCCTACTCCTCCGTGTCTGGCCCCAAACACCATATCTATGCTTGGTTTAGGCTTCGGTCTATCCGGCTCCTCTCATTTCACCTCCTCGCAGGTTTCCCCCACTCCTCCTGTCATGTCGTGCGCCGACGCGTCTCCTCAGACATCTACCCCCTCCACTCCTCCTAAAACCTCATTCCTTTCATCTTTTGTGTGTTGGACTGGCTTTGGTTGCTCCTCGCCAGGGCTTCACTCCCCTCCTTCACCTCCGGACATCAAATTTATAGGTCCAAAACGTTTTCAGAAGTATGCGAAGTCAGACAAAGACTCTGTCTGTGTCCTTTGCTTCCATCCCACTTCCTCTGCTGCCATTGTTAACACGACGAGCACCAGCTCTGCCCCCTCCTTTGATGACATCGACGATCTTGAACCACTGGAATCCCCTTCGGATGCCAGTACTACTGACTATCTGAAATTTATTCCAGATAAGTATCGTCCTTGGGCTGACTCCGTCTTCTCCCCTGCAGAGTTCGACAAGCTCCCCCTCATCGACCTTATGATGTCGATATCGAGCTCAAAGAAGGGAAATCCCCACCGTTCGGCCCCCTTTATTGTCTCACTCCCGCTGAGCGTGACGCGCTTGCTCAATACATCTCAGAAAACCTCAAGTGCAGACACATTCGACGTTCCACATCATCTGCTGCTGCTCCCGTTCTCTTCATCCACAAAAAGACTGGCAAACTCTGTCTTTGCATCGATTTCAGAGGTTTGAATTCTGTTACAAAAAAGAATCGTTATCCGCTCCCACTCGTTAACGATCTCCTTGATCGCGTGCAAGGCTGCAAGGTCTTTTCCATAATTGACCTGAAGTCGGCTTATAGCCATGTATGCATCAAGGAGGGAGATGAGTGGAAGACTGCCTTTCGGACTCCTTTCAGACTCTTCAAACATCTCGTTGTCCCTTACGGTTTAACTAACGCGCCAGCCGCATTTCAATCTTTTATTCAGGATATCCTTCGAGAGTTCCTCAATATCTTTTGTGTTGTATATCTTGACGACATTCTCATCTTCTCCCACTCTCAGGAAGAGCATACTGCTCACGTTTCTAAGGTTCTCAATTGCCTCTGTGATGCTCACCTTTGTGCCAACCCCGCAAAGTGCAAGTTTGACAAGTCCGAGGTCGAGTACCTGGGTTATATCATCAGCACTGACGCATCAAGATGAATCCCAAAAAACTAGATACTATTTCTTCATGGCCAACTCCTACTTCTGTCAAGGAGGTACAATCATTTCTTGCATTTACTAACTTCTACTGTTGTTTCATTGATGGCTACTCGCGCATTACCCTTCCACTCACCGCCTTAACCCACAAGGGCATTCCCTTTAATTTTTCAGATTTGGCTCAACTCACGTTTGACACACTTAAATGAAAATTCTTTGACGCACCTATACTACGGCACTTCAACCCTCATCGCCCCTCTACCGTCGCTGCAGATGCATCTGACTTTGCTATCTCGGCAGTCCACATGCAGACCGACAATGATGGTGTCCTTCACCCTGTCGGATTCTTTTCACGCAAACTCTCTCCCATGGAAATCAACTACAAAATCCATGACAAGGAGCTCCTCGCTATTGTCGCTGCATTCCGTGACATGTGCGCATGGCTCCTGGGCTCGCCATACCAATCGCGGTCGTCACCGACCATAATAACCTTAAGTATTTTATGTCTTCCCAAGTTTTGAATCGTCGCCAAGCACAATGGTCTATGTTCCTTTCCGATTTTAATTTTACTCTTGCCTGGGGTCCGGGTCACACCAATGTCGCAGACACTCCGTCTCATCGCCCGGACTTCGTCCCTCAGAAGGGGATGACACCTACGAGTGCCAGCACAAAGTACTCTTAACCCCTGAACATACCAACACTCTCTTTCCTTCCAATTCTGCTAACGCTTCTTCACAATTTATTTCTTCCCTTTCAGCTCATTCACAGGCCCTTACCATGCTTGCCATCAACAACTCAGCGCTCCTAGAGCGTTTCAAGTCCACGTTTCACAAGGACAATGAGTGGTGCGAAGCGTTGGTTCAAGGTAGCCCAGACTTTACCACAGAGTCGGGCTTGGTCTTCCATAAAGGCCGTCTCTTCGTTCCTAAACCATTACACACTGACATTCTTCATTCTCGTCACAACCAACCCTCTGCAGGTCATCCGGGTCATAACCACACTCTGGGTCTCGTCTTGCGAGACTACTCCTGGCCTGGCATGAACACTTTTGTTCATCGCTACGTTGAGGCCTGCGACACTTGTGCGTGTATCAAGACTCCCCGTCATAAACCCCATGGTCTACTCAAACCACTCAAAGTCCCCTCTCATCCCTGGAGAGCCACCACAATGGACTTCATTGTCAAACTCCCAACCTCGCACGGTTATGACTCTATGGGTAGTTTGCAATCCTCTCACGCGTGCAGCCCACTTCGTACCCTGTCGTGAGGCAATGAGCACACCCGAGCTTGCATGGTTATTCCTTAATCACATTTTCCATCTTCACGGACTCCCTGACTTGATCGTTTCCGATCGAGGCTCTCTTTTTGTTTCACATTTTTGGAAAGAACTTACATCTCTTCTTCAAATTAGCTTAGACACGTCGACCGCTTATCACCCCCAGACAGATGGTCTGACCGAGCATACCAACCAGATGCTTGAGACCTACCTGCATGCATACTGCTCGTACCAGCAGGATGACTGGGTTGACTACCTGCCTCTTGCAGAGTTTGCATTCAATAACCTCGAGAACGCTTCCTTGAAACAAACCCCTTTCTTTGCTAACTACACTTTTCACCCAACTTTTGAACCACAGATCTCCGAATGCTCAACCGTTCCTGCCGCCTCTGACTTAGCAAGCCGGCTCAAGCAAATTCATGCCGAATTACATGCTGAACTCAAGTTTGCGCAACCTACACAGTCACGCTACTATGATCAGAAGCGTCTCCCCGCTCCTGAGTTGCAGAAGGACCAGCTAGTCTGGCTCCTACATCGCAACATCAAGACCACTCATCCCTCGGACAAACTCGATCATTGACGACTCGGTCCTTATTGCGTCATTCATAAGATCGGACCATCTTCTTATCTTCTCACCCTTCCTTCTTACCTTTCCTGTCTTCATCCTGTTTTTAATATTTCACTTCTAGAACCTACAAGGACCCTTCGGAATTTCATGCTCATTCTGACCGTAACTTTCTGATGACCCTTCGCTTTCCATTCACTCCATTCACGATTGCCGCAAAATTGGTCACCATTTCGAATATTTCGTTCACTTTAAAAATTTACCTGATTCCGAAGACTCTTGGCTTCCTCTTTCAGACATTCCTACTACCTACAACGAGCTTATCGAGCGTTACCATAGACGACATCCTAAAGCACCTAGACCGCATGCCCTCGTAGTCACTCAATCATTCTCACTTTCTGATCCAGGTCCCGAGGATCGTATCGCTCCGGTGTCCGCTTCGAGCAATCTACCATACGAGAATTGTATCGTGGCATCCGAGTTGTCTCCGCCCTCGGGTAGGCACTGAGATGGAATGGTTTTGGATATGCCTGCTCCCGTTCCTGCTCCTTCATCTGCAGTTCCCTCCGCTGCACCTCACCCTGCTTCGCCGCCCCCTGAGCATCAAAACTTGTGTGCTGATTACATACCGCCCACACGCAGTACTACCCACTCAGGTCGCGTTTCACACCCTGCCGCTCACCTTAATTTATGACCTGTTACACTCATCTCTCAGAAGGGGGATGATGTGAGGGTCAAGGTTTACCCTCACACTTCTACATTTATATGGAACATTTTCTTGTTTTTATCTATATCTATACTATTGTACACTTCGTCTCAATTCCTACTCAAGTTGTACTTAGCTGCTACACTCACTACGTACTTATGTAAGCATCCGTGCCATCATCCTGTTGCTCGAGGCTTTGTACTGCTCTCTGGTGGAATCAACTCCAATCATTGGCATCCTTCAATTCCCTCTCTCGTCAACTCATCTGAAATCTGGTCTCATCCATTTCGTACTCCTGGCCTTGCCTGTGACACTTTCTATGACATCTGCTGGTTCCATCTTCTCAAATCCTTCTTCATTAAGGCCAGGAGGTGCTTGCAGGGTGTTGGAAGGGATGAATAGGTCAACATCAACCTCCCCATTCACCGGCCTGGTTTGCAGGTGGGTAGTGGAGCACAGAAGAGTGAAAGGTATGGGCCCAAAGGCAGACAATGGTGTGGGAGCATGAGCCTCAATGAGCTGAGGTGAGATGAGGGAGGATGGGATGAGGACTTGCTTGACCACCATGACAGTCCATGTTTTCATAACCTTAACACCACAAAAAGTAGCAGGGCAATCAAGCATGGGGCAAAGTCATCAGGAAAAGGTGACTTTACTTTAGAAGCAAATATAGTTCTATAAGAGTCAATTATAGTGTCTATAGTTACCATAGCATTTAGAGACAAGTCCCCACTTTAAAGTTCTCTAATGGTTTGCTATAGTGACAAAAGTAACTATAGTTCTATAAAGTAAAGAGGTCAACCATTGGAGCAACTATAGCAACTATAGCACTCATAGCACCAGCACAAGCCTGCCCTAAAGCTCACATGAATATAGAAAAAGTGTACTGTCACATCCTTATATTCAAGTAGTCAAAAGTGTACACAAAGTGTACACAATGGTAGTCAAAATTGTGGTCAAAAGTGTACCAAACAAGTTTAGAAAGTGTACTAACCAAGTGTACACAACAGTAGTCAAAATTGCAGTCAAAAGTGTACCAAACAAGTTTAGAAAGTGTACTAACAAGTGTACCAAATAATAGTCAAAAATGCGGTCAAAAGTGTACTAAATAAGTTTAGAAAGTGTACTAACCAAAGTATACAGAAAGTGTATCAAATGGTAGTCAAAAATGCGGTCAAAAGTGTAGTAAACAACGTCTATCATTAGCATCCCAACTATTAGCGTCAGCACTAGCTAGACTGACTAACAGCAATCAGGTGTACAGCCAAAGTGATCTACCTAACAAACATTAGACAGGAATGTGTCGTGTCAGCCTGGGGTAAATAACATCGGAGACCATTCATTAGTCTGCCCGATTACAAAAGTAATTAGGTCAAGACCAAAGTGATCTAGCTATTAACCACCAGCCAAACGATGCATGCCATTAATAATATTTGTATAGGGTCTGTGACCATTCATTAGCATCCCAATTACTAGTTAATGACTAGCTAGACCGACTACCAAATGTTGTTGTTGAGCCCACTACCATATAGTAGGCAAAGTGGTCTGTTTGGTCGTGTTTGCCATGGTGTGCAAGAGGCGTGCGCATACGCGTCCACACAATTGCATTTTGGGCATTTTTGGACATGGCCATGAGATTTTTGCAGTGGCAGTGCAACACTTTTGCTAATCATCTACCAAAAATGCTAATGGTCCGCAATTTTGCTAATCAACCACTACACTTTCCTACACTTTTGGTAGTCAACTACCAAAATTGCTAATGGTCCGCACTTTTGCTAATCAACCAGTACACTTTCCTACACTTTTGGCAGTCAACTACCAAAATTGCTAATGGTCCGCACTTTTGCTAATCAACCAGTACACTTTCCTACAATTTTGGCAGTCAACTACCAAAATTGCTAATGGTCCACACTTTTACTAATCAACCACTACACTTTCCTACACTTTTGGTAAGTCAACTACCAAAATTGCTAATGGTCCGCACTTTTGCTAATCAACCACTACACTTTCCTACACTTTTACTAATCAATTACCAAACATGCTCATGCTCCGCACTTTTGCTAATCCACCACTACACTTTCTTACACTTTTATTTAGTAGTTAAAAATCTAGACATCAACTATATATGTTGTTGGCTACAACTTAGTACATAATTAATAGTCAAAATACAAACATTGACTACAATTTATTTTTGGTAGTTGATTAGTAAAAGTGTAAGAAAGTGTAGTGGTTGATTAGCAAAAGTGCGGACCATTAGCAATTTTGGTAGTTGACTACCAAAAGTGTAGGAAAGTGTAGTGGTTGATTAGCAAAAGTGTGGACCATTAGCAATTTTGATAGTTGACTGCTAATAGTGATTTAAAGTCCAGTTTGGTTTGGTCTTTTTGCTTTTTTTGGCAGGACCAAGACCGAGACTGGTCTTTCAAAATCTCAAAATCATAAAGACCAAACCAAACTGTCAAAGACTGGTTGCCGTCAGTTGCATGACCAGTTGCAACCAGTTGCAACCAGTTTTCATTGGACCAGTCTAAGACCAGTCTTTATTTGTTATTTTTTTGGGTGTTTTCTCCATGGGTTACTAATCATCTGTGTTGTCACAATATGACACTCAAGCTTGCAAATGCGCACCACACAACCAGCAGCAATGACAACAATGGCCATACTTCTGGTTCCTCTCTCCATAATTTCCATGTGCAGCTGCAATGAGGATGATGATTTGATGCACACACATGTCTTCTTTGATTCATTAATAGCTAACTTCTCTCACAGCTACCACACAATGAGCATGCCACATGCAGCCACAACAACAACAACAATTCTACATACACACCACATCATGGTGACATGTTTTCTTTTTCTTCATTTTGTGAATAATTAACTACCATGACCCTTGCAGTTATCACCCACCTGCTCATATTCAGCTGCTGATAATAATGTACTATAATCTTGTGAATAATGATGTATTAGTATCAATAATAAGTCCTGATGAAAGACTGGTCCCAACTGGTCTTCATCAGTCTTTTGTAAGTTTAAAATCTAGGCAACCAAGACCAAGACCAATGAAGACTGACAGTTTGGTCTTTGTCAGTTTCAGTTGTGATTGGTTGCAGTCTGGTTTGGTCCTAGGTTTCTATCGGTTTGGCAACCGGACTTTAAAACACTAACTGCCAAAAGTGTTGGAAAGTGTACTGGTTGATTAGCAAAAGTGTGGAGCATTAGCAGTTTTGGTAGTTGATTAGTAAAAGTGTAGGAAAGTGTAGTGGTTGATTAGCAAAAGTGTGGAATAGTAGCCAACAAAAGGTGTACTAGTGAAAGTCAGTATATTTTATTATCAAAAGTGTAGTATATACCAGTCAACTCAGTGTCTGTATTTTGACTACCAAATGTGGAGTAAACAGTAGTCAACATAAAGTGTAGTAAATAACAGCCAAACAATCAATAAACATTGAATAAGCAGTGAAGTAAATAGTAGTCAACAATAGAACTTTACCAGCAATTAAAGATCTTTAAGAGTCAGTCTTAAACTCTGAAGAGCTATATAGCTCTCTAATTGCTCTAAATGCTCTTATAGTTCTATAGAGACAAGGCTACTTCTATATAGCAAAACACATTTTCCTGATGAACATAGTTACGGGGATTGCATCTAGTGTGGAGTCATTGGCTGCATGCGGCGCACTGGTTTTCATGAGAACTTCATGAATAGCCCATGTTGCAAATGCATCAAGAGTGGCATATTGGATAAAAACAAGGCTGAGGTCTGCATGTGCCCACAAGGTGCTGATGCATATGGTGGGGTCCTCCATGAAGTGCCTGTGGAGGAGTGCAGTGCATAGTGCAGGTGTGCTCGTCGTTCCAAGTATAGTGGCACAGCAAGCTCTTGTCAGGGTTCCAACATCAACATGACCAGAGAAAGGCAGTCCAGTGGTAGGGCCACAATTTAGCAGCGATGTCGGTGCCAACTTTCTTGTAGACACTTGAGTGGAGGAAGGTCAGGAGTGCATAGGGAAGGAAAACATAGCCATCCTGCATGAAGAAGCATGTCTATAGTGACATCTAAGCTAGCTGACTAGGGGCCAGTGGATATGTAGGAACACACCTGAATCAGGTAAACTGTTTTCTGATAGGCGATCTCAAGGAGAGCAGCCCAACCTGAGATTCTAGTAGATGTATCAACTGGAAACTGCAGGCCAAATGCAGCAATAACAGGAGATTCATCGGTGTGATGATTCATGATAATGTTGAACTGGGAATTAACTTGTTGAGGCATTGTCAGCTGGACAGTTGACCAGTCAGGGGGAAGTGCAAGCTCCTCGTAGGGGGGACTTTGTTGGACTGGAGTAACACCAGTTGAGAGTGAAGGAAAAATGGACAAGAGTTTGTCTCTGTCAGCCCTGATGTTGTCCGTATAAACCACCTGTGGCTCCGAATGACCATAGGCATGAAGGGAGGGGAGAATGGACTGTAAGACTGGTGCCCATGCTTTGTGAGTCTTTGATGGAGTGAACGTCATCCCCCAGATCTCATTGTACTCGTTGATAAAAGTATGTAGAGCAGCAAAGACGGGAACACCCTCTTTCCTCCCAATGTGCTTTGCAATCTAGAGAGAATAAGCCAAGCCATACTATTGAACACACAGCCTGTAAACCCACCTTGAAAGTATGGTCATGCTTGAGAATGTTTGCAGGACGAGAGCAAATGATCTGCTGGAGTTGTGGTGCCTCCTCCTCAACCATCATATCATAGAAGCGGCCAAAGTACTGGACACTTGGAATGAAACCAGCATAGCCATTGCAGTCCCCAAACTCTCCAAATGGCCGCCTACTGGTCCAACACTGTGCAAGAGAGCCAAAGTTCTGGTCGGCAATCATCCTGAGGAACTGACATTGTAATCGGTTGAAGCGATGATAGTGCAGTGTCTGGATTAGCGTCCTGAAGACGGTGGTACCAAGGCCCACCCTGGCAGACTCTCGAAGAAGAGATGCAAGGCCACCTGTTAAGCCACTCCAATAGGTGAGACAGAATGTGAACTGGTCTGAGAGTGTCTTCGGCAAGACTTTGAGGAGTGTAGGACTCCAGCTCTGATAGTTGCAATGGCAGCTGGCATGTGGGCAGTAGTAGCGGTACCCAACGATGTATTCACATTGGTCAATGCCCACCACTCGGTGTGGGCTATCAATGAAACCATGCTTTGCAAGGTACACTGTCGCCGATCGACTTCCTCCCCTCCCAGCAACCAAGCATGCTGGGCAAGGTATCTTGTCGACCAGGAGATGAGGCACCCAAATGAAGAACTGTGGCTGGTGGAAAATGCCAGCCGCAGATCCATCGTATGACACTCGCGCAGCAAGAAAGCAGTTTTCTGCTCCATCATAGAATGTATAACGGTCGTAGCAAGTGGGCAGGTGGGACCTGTTGTGTTTCATCTCGTCCACGATATGATTGCATAAGCGTAAATATTCGCTCTTCAGCCACAAGGGCATGGTATTGGCTTGAGAATCTACGTTTACATTGGTGGTCCCATTATCATTCCATGGCACGAACTCCTGATCCATCTCAGGGTCCTCGTCCTCGTCCTCCTCATCCTCATCATCTACACCAGGGCTGCTTGTTGACAGGTCTGACCCATAAGGGTTGTCGACCCATGGGGGCACCCAGCTCTCCCTGCATGGTGACAAGATAGCTGAGAGTGGTACATTGTCAGGCCCATGGTGGCTAGGCAAATGCATGGGTATCACATACCCCCCGGGGTCATGGGTATGGGTATCATATGGGTATGGGTAGGGGTCTGCCCTTCTGATACCCATACCCATACCCATACCCCCAGGCTGGGTATATCGCATGGGTATGCATGGATATAATACCATGAGTATGTATGGGTATATCTGGCTGTGTCTCCAACTCACACAACACATCATGTCCACCACAAACCTTAAAAATTGACACATTTATACACATTCAGATGATATACTAGCTAGATACTCTACAATATTCATGTTAATGATGGCAGGTAGCTCAGTGACTAATATTTGTTATTGTAGCATAGTACTTTTTCTGTATTCATAGTGGTGGGTACAGCATATACCCATACCCCCATGCAGGGGTATGGGTATGTGCTGGGTATGGGTGGGGGTATGACCTCCGGTACCCCAGGGTGTACCCATGCAGATGCCTAATGGTGGCCGTTCTCCACTGAGATGCCAGCAAGAACCCGACCTTCATCAGGCTGGTTGTATGGGAGTGCGAGAGAGGTGGCTGATATGGGGGATTGTGTGAGGCGTGTGGGAGTGATTCTGCCCTGATCGCATGCGGGGTCATCAACAGGTTGTCCATCATTCCTAGTGACAAGATTCAGTGTGGAGTCACCAAAGTTGGAGGGCTGCTCGTCGGTGAGATGGCACTCAGTGTCATTCACATCAATCTGTTCAAACGGGAGAGCATGGTCGCATGCCAACGATTGGTGGCCAGAGATAGTGCTGGTATCACTGTGAGAACAGTGTGTGGGCAGCTCTGCAGAAGGTCAGATAGTTGTACTTGGGAACAAAGTTATGTGAGATACATACCACTAGCCGCAGTGCTTGTTCTGCCATTAATCACATCCAATGGCCTGGCCATGATGATTTTCAGCTGCCCTGAAGTAAAGGCGAGCTTGCCTTGCCTGAGGGTGCTGGCAGGTGCATCTGAGCGCTCACTTGGTGCTGTGGGTGCAATGTTTGATGGGTCATCCTCAGCAAGGTGCTGCATAACTGGAAGTGGGACATCGGAGGATACACTGTGACTAGCTGTGCCACCAGACATGGAGGATGTCTGGTTGAGTGAGATGTTAACACACAAACATCGACACAAACACTGGCGAGAGGTTTACCTGAGCTCCCTGAGTTGAGAGAGAGAGCCTGCAATTGAGGCAGAGCTGCAGGTGCACGCCCACGACCGCGTTTGGCAGGTGGTTCGGACATTGGCACTGCTGACTCTGAGTGATTTTACTGATTGTTGTTGACGTGACGCTTAGGCTGCATGTCATGCGGTTGCGTGTGATGTGTGCGCAAGCGTGTGCAAAATTGTTAGTAGACTTCGGCTACAGGTAAGACAGAAAATGAGTGGCCCGCCCAAGGTCTGCTAGGTTAGGTTTCGTACTCTGCTAGGACCTAATGACCTCCAAGTATAGCTGGAGATTTTACTGATTGGAAAGTGGTTGTTGACATGATGCTTAGGCTGCATGTCATGGGGTTGCATGTGATGTGTGCGCGAGCGCATGCAAAATCGTTAGTAGACTTTGGCTACAGGTAAGAAAGAAAATGAGTGGCCCGCCGTGGTCTGCTAGGTTAGGTTTCATACTCCGCTAGGACCTAATGACCTCCAGGTATAGCTGGAGTCCCATCATCAACAAAAGTGCTCGAATCAGGCATGTGCTTGCAATGCTTCCAAACATAGCCAAAGCTGATGTCATCCATCCCTGCCCCACTCGCGACCTTGTATTGGGGGTAACTATCTTGCGTTGCGTTGCATTTCATTGTGCAACCTTGCATTGCGATGTAAGGTTAATACTGGGCGGTATTTCCCGAGTGTTATAGTATGCATCGTGTATGAATAGTAAGCATAATAAGGCATCAAATTTGCAACCTTACATGAAGGAACTTGAACTCAAACCAGTTTAACATCAATTACAGCTCTCCGTACTCATTGTACTCCTCTGGGCTGTCATCCTCACCATCTTCAGGGCCAAGCTCATCATCTACAGCATCCACTCCATCACTACTACCCCCATCGTCCGAGTCTCCACCTCCATCCCCTTCGAGCTCCTGCTCCTTGATGCCAGTATACCCAAATTCCTCCACCTCCTCTTCCAATGCCTCTTCATCTGCCTCAAACTCGTCTCTGCCTCTTCTGTCGCCATCCATTGGGATGCTCTCTTCGCCATCGTCTTCGCCACTCAATGCCGCTGTTGTCCATGCCAGTGTGTCAAGCACATCCTGATCATGGAGGAGGACACATGTAGCCT
The DNA here is from genome assembly GCA_014904935.1 of Melanogaster broomeanus. Lineage (NCBI taxonomy): Eukaryota > Fungi > Basidiomycota > Agaricomycetes > Boletales > Melanogastraceae > Melanogaster > Melanogaster broomeanus. Next base: position 9,182 of record MU123766.1, on the reverse strand, counting down.
CACGTGTAGATCGGTGACCTACACCACCACCACGGTATCGCATAATCATATCACGATCAATGAACCTATGCAGAAATGAGTATACTCATAGTCCGTGCCCCCCTCTGTGAGAGAAAGTACTTACATGTTGACATAATAAAAGACCCAGTCCTCGTTGTGATCATGGATAGGACATGTGACGGATGGAGGAAGCAGGGATGAGGTGTACTGCATGGATGATTTCCTTGGGGTCGAGGAAACCGAATGCTCCAGGTGCATCAAATGGAATGAAGCCAAGTTGGTGAAGTCATTTCGCCTTCCAGCCCGATGTGTAGGTGTTAGGGTCCAAACCAAACCAACGTACCCAGAGAAAATCAATTTTCTGTGGCTCAGATGACATAGAGTGTTCGCTGGTATGTATGACCATTGCATGAAATATGCCAAGTATGCGGGCGTACCAGTATGGGTGAGCGGCATCATTCTCACAGGAGAGGACCATTACATCAGAATGTACGCGGGGGTTAAGTGAGTCCTGGTCACAGCGAAGATCGTAAGTCATGTAATTGATGTGAAGGACCTTGTGGCGATAAATTCAATCGCTGACAAGTAAAACTGTGTTCCACTCTTGGGAACTATATTCAGTCTCATCACTGTTGTATTGCCGACTAAGCAGGCGCCCAAGTAAGTGGTCTTTGAGGCGAGGAATGAAGTCCTAAGAAGTCTGTGTGGTAAGATCATATTAAGTATTCCAGAGTGGGCACAAACTTGCCACAAGTGCTGGATCTGTGGGATGTTGTCCAAGCCACTGACCAATGTGCAAAAAATATTGAGTTGATGTTGATATGTGGTAGTGGTCCTTTGGGTCTGAATATGGAAGTGGGTCGGATTCATCAAAGCGTAGGGCAGGATTGTCAGGCAATTCAGCAGTTGGGGCTTTCGACCTAGTTGTGGCAGTCTTTCCCTTCTTCAACTTGGGAGCCGTTTCTCCTTCGGACATTTGGAATAATATCCGTTCACATCGTTTCTGTTTGGCAATTTCCAATGTGTAGTGAGCTTTGCTGACTTTTGGGTAGAACTTCTTCACTCAACAATGTTCAAGCTCGCCCTATAATGCAGTGAGCGTGTGTGCAAATATCTCTAACTGGAAGCTTACCAGCTGAGTTGAATAGTTGTCTGTTGTCCCAAACTGCTGGATTGTGCTCACATAGTCGCTGAGAGCATGCAGCTTATAAGTTTTGAAGTTGAATCACCGAACTTTCAGGCCTTCCTGACCTTGACCTTAATTAATGTGTGGATTCATTTGTGGTAGTTGCTGACCCTGGGCAGCTTTGCGTGCCTTCCGTCGACTATGGGCAGCTTCCTCGCTGGGAAGGTCCTTCGTTACATACCCCTTTTCTGTTTCGCTGACGAAACATCTCAAAAATCTGTCAAGGCGTGTTGTCGACATGTCAAGGAAGCCCAAGGTCGTGTCTGTATGCATCCAAAGTTTGGCAAGACCATGCCAGGTTGCAAGCTCAAAAAGAAGGTCGAGGATGATTTCATTGTATGGGGAGGGGAGAAGGTGCTCAAACACGGGTATGGCGCACTGCTCTGCACTTAAGCACTACTAGTAGTTCTCGTCATGTGAGCTGATCCACACACCTGCAAAAGATCTTCGAAGTCTCGTGCAGCCAATCGCTTCATGGATGATGCGTTGTTGCTGAACCGATGGATTGTCCCTCACCCAAAGCATCAGGAAAACCTCAATTTGTTTCATGGTGATTTAATATACTTGACACGGGAAAAAAAATGACCAAGACAATTTAAGTTACTAAGTTGACCAAGTCCAATAAGATGGAGGTTCTTGGGTGAAGTTTACTTTTGTCCCTTGATTTTGAGTTGAATGGCGCTTAATGTGTCTTGGATCAGTTCACGAGACTTCACATGATGCAAATTAAGATCACCACAAGACAAAACTAAGGAGGATAAGATCGTGAAACAGAGCGATCAAAAGGGATTACCAAGATAAAAACAATAACGCAAAAAAATCAAAAGGGGATTAAACTGCTGTAAGATGGAATGTAAGACAGCCAAGAGCAACAAAGAAAAGGTAATCATTGCAAAAGAACGGGGCATGATAGTGACTGGAGAAATCCGTGGGGCCCGGGATAATCCAACGTAGGGAATGACACGAATGCTGCCAGCATGAACAAGATAAGAAATTGGATGAAAGAAAAGATGAAACCAAGCATACTACTGAAAGGGATGGCTTCAGCGGTATGTCATGAGATCGGTGAATTCGTCCCCGTCATCGTCGCTGAGTGCCCTGGTATTGTCTTCATCATCACTCAATACCCCACATCCAGGCTTCCACATAGTCTCCTTCATGAACTGGAGAGTAGCATCAATGATTTCATCCCACACCTTTGGTGGGATTCCTTCGATACTCTGCATGAAGCATATGGTTTCGTGGCCCCAGAAATCCTTCTTGAATATTATTTCGCCTGTGATATTCGCCTTCCATTTCTCATTCCTGCATCAGGAAATCGATGAGACTTTGATAAAGCATTAACTTCAATTTTCTTATTTGCCATGTACATCCTGACCTATCAGTCTGATGGTGCAGTAGATCAGATTAGATAGTCCAGGACACGGTAGATATCAATGATCAATAGTGTGTCTGACTTGGATGAGGCCTATCAGATACATCTGTTCATTTCCATTTTACAATCTTTACCTCCCATCATAGCCATTGCTTGTACTTGACAGTTCGGGTCTTGTACAGCCACTCAGCGTGCCCTCGCAATATCTGCCTAAAGCTGCAGCCATTGACATATTCCACTCAACCACAGCATCATCCCACTCTGGATAACTTATGTCACCACTCCAGGTATGCCACAGGATAACCAGTGCAGGAACAAGTTGCAAGAGAGCTCTTAGTATTATTCCAGTTCAGTGATCGCGGGAAGGCTCGTATTATCCTACAAGGCATTGTGGCGACGATGCCGCACCACCATAAGTCATGTGTCACCTGTAATGTTTCACTACCCGAAATTTGTGATCACCCATAGCACGATCGCGCTGTGGACAACATACAATCATCCCTCCATTCATGCCACAGGTGCATCAATATAAACATGATTTATCAAGGCATCCTTCCAGACGTTTGGGATGAGCTGTAGCACCATCCCACTCTGGACAATTCATGTCACCGCTCCAGGTGTGCCACAGTTCTGTCATCATAACCATGAAGTACAAGAGTTCGCTCTTGGACGCCGATGATCTGGATTTGCGGGATGCCACTCCTAGTCTGGTGTGTCATTGTCTCAATGATGCCACAGGACCACCAGCGCAGGAGCGAGTTACAAGAGACCTCTTAGCGTCATTCCTGTTCAATGATCACAGAAAGGCTCGTATTATCCTACAAGGCATCGTGGCGATGATGCCGCACTACCATAAGTCATGCATCGTCTGTAATGTTTCGCTGCCCGAAATTTGTGATCAACCATAGCACAATCGCGCCGTGGTCAACACACAATCATTTTTCCAGTCATGCCATGGATCCAACAACATTGCAAAGGTGAACAACAGCATGACTCATTTTATGATACTGACTCGAAGCCTAACCAATTTAGCTGGATCAATTTAGTGTCCTGGTCCTACTGCTCTCCACCACGACATTTAACAGTATCAAAGTAGTGGATGTCGAGACAATGTATTCACGTACCCCGAAGATATACTACCTATTATGCTGTTCCATTCTCCTGCCTCTCCTTGTACTCCGCACGCTTCTGACGAATCCTTGCTAATGAGCTATTCTTCGACGGTAGTCGTTCGATGTCAGAATAGAGAGGAAACACTTGCCTGTTCTCAAATAGGTTAGTGCTCGAGACAAAGTAATATAGCAGTATTACTGGTTCCACAAAGTCAACAGCTGATCAACTTTGTCTTTCTCATTGTCATCATCAAGCAGGTCAAGAATACTGTTGTAGAAACGTTCTGAGTCGGTCACGTGGTCCGTTCGAGAAACACTTGGGTGGATGTCAAACCAAAATGAGCCTAACGGTGGGGGAAGTGTTAAAAGGTGTATAGTGTGAGCTGTTCAATGAACTGACCTGGGTTGCCACATAGGCAATAGATGCTTTGGTGACAGCCCGCATACCATGTATGCGGGCATTACCAGATCGCATGGCTTTGGGCTCTTGATCTACGGAACTCGGGGAGGTAAAAATGTGTTTAAATGCCTGTCAAGCCAATGTGTAAATGCAGGTTGGTTCGAGACAAGTTCTGAGGCTCACGGAGACTAGGAGACCACTATGCAAGAGCCCATTCCACGTAGTGTTTTAAAGTCCGGTTGCCAGACCGATAAAAACCCAGGACCAAACCAGACTGCAACCAATCACAACTGAAACCGACAAAGACCAAACTGTCAGTCTTTGTTGGTCTTGGTCTTGGTTGCCTAGATTTTAAACTTACAAAAGACTGATGAAGACCAGTTGGGACCAGTCTTTCATCAGGACTTATCATTGATACTAATACATTATTATTCACAAGATTATAGTACATTATTATTAGCAGCTGAATATGAGCAGGTGGGTGGTAACTGCAAGAGTCATGGTAGTTAATTATTCACAAAATGAAGAAAAAGAAAACATGTCACCATGGTGTGGTGTGTGTGTAGAATTGTTGTTGTTGTTGTGGCTGCATGTGGCATGCTCATTGTGTGGTAGCTGTTAGCTATTAACGAATCAAAGAAAACATGTGGGTGCATCAAATCATCATCATCATTGCAGCTACACATGGAAATTATGGAGAGAGGAACCAGAAGTATGGCCATTGTTGTCATTGCTGCTGGTGTGTGGTGAGCATTTGAAAGCTTGAGTGTCATATTGTGGCAACACAGATGATTAGTAACCCATGGAGAAAACATCTAAAAAATAACAAATAAAGACTGGTCTTAGACCAGTCCAATGAAAACTGGTTGCAACTGACGGAAACCAGTCTTTGACAGTTCGGTTTGGTCTTTATGATTTTGACATTTTGAAAGACCAGTCTCAGTCTTGGTCCTGCCAAAAAAAGCAAAAAGACCAGACCAAACTGGACTTTAAATCACTAATTCCACAGGTCTTCCGGGTCATAGGTAGTGTTTAAAAGTCCAGTCCAGTCCAGTCTTTTGACCACTTTTGTGGGCAACTGGACCACAACCAGTCTTTTTTAATCCCAAATCTGAGGCAACTGGACTGAAACTGGTGGCAACTGGTTGCCGTTCGTCAGCTATGAAAATTGAACCAGTTGCAACCAGTCTTTTGAAAGACTGCTGTACTAAAATAATTATTGTATTAAATTATGAAAAAAATACATTTCAGGAATTTCTCATCATTCACAGCATAAGGGTGTGTCAATAAAAGGTAATTTCAACTAAAAAATGTACAACAAACATATATTTTCTTTGTTTTTTCATATAAATATAGTAAATTAGCATGAAAAATTGACATCATGCACTCTGATGTGTCATTGAAATGTGAAAAAACCACGTGTTGGAACATGACAATCAGTCCTGCATGCAACCAGTTGCAACCAGTCTTCAACCAGTCTTTTGTTTTTCTAAAATTCCAGGCAACTGCAACTGGTCCATGTATCAAAGTCAGGCAACCTGCAACTGCAGTCCAGTTGCAACTGGTGTCAGTCCAGTCCAGTTGCCAGTCTTTTTTCGGGTCTTTAACTGGACTTTGAAACACTAGTCATAGGTGTAATTTGCATACAAAAATACTGGCCATTGGTCACCAGCCACTTGAATTTGGCCGCTGACAAGCTTCACCCTTGTCCTAAGACAGCGATAACTAACAGTGACTGACTGGTCAAATAAGTAGATACGCCCTCTGTGTTAGCCCAATCAAGGCCAGCTGGGCAAAGGAGTGCTCCAGTACGTTCATGATTGAATCCGCGCCCTGACTTGACATTACGCGGTATATGAGGGCTCAATGATTGACCCTTGGGCGTGATCCAGTTGACAATTGTGCTCTTCATGTCCTTGGTGTCATCGGCGGCCCTGGCTCCATTAGCACCTTTCTGAATCTACCAAAAAAAAACTTAGTGACCCGCAATACAGTGAGGCAGTAAGCTCACCAAATCGGCGATGAGGACTACTTCTTCCTCCGATGACTCCATCAACCTGACCTCAAGCCCAGGAATCATCTGCAGTAACCCACGAAACACTGTAAATTCTGCCTGTTCTCTGATCGCAAGCACTGATGAGGGGTTTGGTCCAGAAGATGGAGTCTGAGCTTACACTGCAGTCGGAAGATACTCGTCTTCACGGTCTTCCTCACCCATGACTCCAAGGCCATTGGTGATGAGGGTCTGCATGTTGCAAAATGCGTGAACAGCCCTTCCAAAGTGACGACCATGATGTACTAATGGATCTTGGGTTGTCCTAACAAATCTTGTCAGGAAGGTTCAAAAAAAAACAAATTGCGATGTCACAAATGGCTTTTTTCTGGGTCCGAGTTGTAATGCACTGGGGGGTCCTCGTTTGTGATCTGTAGAGGCATCATCAGACACAGAGCCCCCATCACGTTCATGAACATTCGGCATCTGACAGCAAGGAAAAAGAGTGCAGAACAACGGTCGAAGGCCACTCGCAATATTGAAAGTTTGGGAAATCGTTGAGGTTGTTGCTGATATTTAAAGCATGGGGCATCACGTACCAGCAGTCATTATGCTAACTGGTCAGACATACCGCCATGAGTAGATTACACCAAATATGGTTTACACCTCACCTATACTTGGATAGGTTTCCAGAGCACTCGTCAATTTTGCAAAGTTCCTCTCTGCAAAGAGCAGGGTCAGCTTAGCAGACCCGGGGAAAACTTGAAGAGAGCAAACTAATCTAGCCACACAGCGATTGGGATCGGCCAATGGACAGTTTTTGAGCGGGAAGAATGTCATTGTCTGAATAGAATGTGATCGCAGATTTGGGCCTCACACTAGCACGTAATCGCATTTAAGTTGAGGAAGTAACTGAGCTAGCCGCTCGGATAAGTGTTCCAAACTTGAAGGTGTCCAACTTGACGGGGCTGAAGGTGGTTTGCGGATACTGACCCGGCCTAGCCCAATCCGATCTGATTGAGAACCAGCGAGGAAGGATACTAGTACGACCTGTACCAACCCAAGCAAAGTGACAGAGACTGGGAACACTGTTGCACAGAGTCAGGCCCAGATGAGAGTGATTCTGAGTCTGCAGGTGTTCCAGTTGCCACTTGACTTCTGGATGGAATGGAATGGTCTGCCATTGAATGTTCAAGTCATTTAGTATTAGCGGGATATAACAGACATGCACTAACCATGTTCCGACTCGAAAGACCACAAGCAACCACTATGTCGGATGAATGACCGGGGACAACGGGAGCTAATCGTCTGAGCCGGTTGGGTATTCGAACAGTGTCAATGTACAACATTTTTCAGCAAAATGCACAGTTGTTTTTGAGCGGGAAGGTGTCATCGTCTCACCTGAATACAGCAAGATTGCATAATCGAACGTCGACGGTATGATTGCGAATGAGCCCAACGTAGAGGGAGTGGTTGACCTAGTCCGTCATGCAAGGCGATTTGGCAAAAACTAACTCAGAGAGACCTGAATGGAGGAGAAAGGGGTAGGCTTCGGACCAAACCATGGTAACTGAGTCGAAACATTAATATTTCCTGCACTACTGGATGCTCAGCAGTGGCGTCTACAGTCTCACGTTCTCCCACACCCCGCACCGCCACACCCGCTCCGTCACGTTTATGGGTCCTTAACCGCCAGCGGCCCCACAGACCTCCAACACCAGTGCAGAAAGGCAAGGAAAGTCGGCACATGCACCTTTCATCACAAACCACAAACCGTAGATCACTCCGGGCCTGAACAGAGAGAAGGAAGGTTGTGTGTGGTTTTGACAGCCATCTCCAGATTGATTACGAGTGAGCAAGGGATCATCTACTATACACCTTTCTTTTGTTGCAAATCTAATGGTGTTAGTCAAGTTCAAAGAATTGAAGTGAAGACGGGGAGATATAGGTCACTTCGGGCTTAAAAGAGAGAAGGTCATGTGTGGTTTTGAAGCCCTCTCGCAGATTGATTATGAGCAAGCAAGTCTACTATACTACTACTACACCTCGAGTTCAAAGAGTTGAAGTCAAGACGGGGAGATGCTGACGAGGCAGGCACTACGACTAAATGGTGAGCTATTTCTCGGAGAGAGGATTACAGATTACAGCGAATGACTCACAAGCCATGGTAGAGGTGCTGTGGGGAGACTGAGGACATTGAAGGTAAAAGTCGAGGTTGGAGAGTGAGAGTCATAAGTGAAGGGAGCGTCCACGAAGGTGGGGCTGCGAGGGTGCTCGAGAAGGGTAGGATCCATTGCGTCAGTTAACCGGAAAAAAATAGATCACTTTGGGACTCACAAGTCATGGTAGAGGCGCCATGGGGAGGCTGAGGATATTGAAGGTAAGGCTCGTGGTTGGAAAGAGAGTCGTAAGCGAAGTGAGCATCCATGAAGGTGGGGCTGTGAGGGTGCTCGAGAAGGGTAGAATCCATGGTGTCAGTTCACTGAAAAAAAAGATAGATCACTTCGGGCTTGAAAAGAGAGAAGGTTGTGTGTGAAGCCCTCTCACAGATTGATTATGAGTAAGTAATGGATTGTCTACTATAGATGATTAATGTGATGCTTCGCATGCGAGAGATACTACATGCTTTATGTAAAGTGGACAGGAAAGATCGCAAGTCACGAGCTGCACAGCATGACGGGGTGGACACAATAGACACCGAGTTTTATATAATCATAGAAATACTAGTAGAGATAGTAATGTCGCGTTGAAAAATGATATGGAGCGGTAGTGAGCAAAGTTGACAGTAGTTGGTTGTGACGTGAATTGGGCATGGACACATGCAGCATCTGCATGTTGCTTGCAGAACGCCTGCAGGGAAGTAATCATCTCTGTACGCCAGCGAGGCGGTGCCAGTGCCAGTGAGCGTTAGTGGTAACTTGAAAGTCGACAGTACAGTACTATTACGATTGATTCGACAGGGCCTGTGACGTGTGACAACAACGACCAACGACGTCAAGCCAGTGGACACAGTCCCCGCGAGGGGCCCACAAGAGTGAGCACCCATCGCATAATGACAGCGCCAACAATGTCAAGCCAGTGCACTTCAGGTTACCCCCAGACATAGGCTCTTAGCC
>MU123765.1:151702-172806 GCA_014904935.1 Melanogaster broomeanus | reverse complement strand
ATGGTGTAAGCACCCGACTTGTCATGCACGAGTTCCATGTGACGGCGGCCGATACTATGTCATCTGTTACACAAGGTCTCATACCTCTGATAAGATCCAGCCTCACAGGATATACTGTAAATAGGATGATGGGATAATTGCATTTGAAAACTGCACATTCGTTTCTGTCCGTCGTAATACACTTGTAATATGTGAGGAGCGCGACTAACGATATTCGAGTAAATGTCCAGTATGTGGAATTTGTTGGTGAAAAGAAAAATAGTCCGAGTTGTCCTGGAATTCATCATGTGCAACGGGCCGCTGAGGAGCCCAAAAAAAAAGGAAATAACGATAACGAGAACTAGTCCAAGAAGCAAATGATCGCCAGAAACGGGGAACGAAGGATAAAAGAACCGCGGAGGCTTTACGAGCTGGAAATAAATCAAGAAAAAACCCACCATCCAACCGGCGGGGAAAGATGATGTCTCTCAAGAATCGATGATGCTGAATGACTGAACAAGCAAAGAAAGATTGGGACTGTGTGTAGTTGGTCGGAGACTGGAGTTCTGCGTCCGGGCAGGTAATGGTCGTCGAAGTGATTCCAGCGAGAAAGATAGATCATAGAAGATAGATTATGGAGATGTGACTGCCTGCAATCGAGACTTGAACAGCGCGAAAATTGAATTTCGATAACTTCTGTGCGGGAGCTACTGGTTGGGAGCGAAGGGAGAAGGATTTTCGGGAGGACGAGCACGAGGGGGTGTTTATGAACGAGTGGCCAGTTGCTGTATTCGACTCCTTCTTGAAGAAACAGCTCGTGGCTGGCCAGATCATTCAATTATCATCCTGTCGGTAGAGGGGAGATCTCGGACTGTTGGAACGGGACGGCAGAGGCGGGTGACCACTTTCCGGAACTTGATGCTTGTGGACAATCCACTAGAAGCGCCGCTGGACGGCGAGGAGCCAACCAGCGTGGACATCAAGGAGGGAGGGAAGGAATGGAGGTATCCATCCACGATCGCCGCCTTCGAGCAGAGCGGCTGACAGCCGTCTCCTCCGCAGGGGGCGGTGAGGCGTTGCAGGGAAGACGTAGTCCGCCAGTGTTTGTTCTACATCCGAGGCGGGATGGTGTTCGTAGTCGGACGGGGGAAGGGACATGAGAGTGGACGACAATGATGATCCTCCAGATATGCTGGAGCCAAAACCGACAGCCCATTCTTCCCAAGGTTCGCTGTCGTCCATCAGTATGTTTTCTCTGTCCCTGACAACGGGAACGGCCTCGTCGGGAGATTCTGCAGAACGGCTGGTGCTTGGAAAAGTCTTGGGGGATTTGCGATGCCAGCCCTTGCAGCTGCTCAGCCAGCCAGAAATTCGTTGGACTATTCTGACTAGAACAATCGCCTTGCGCACAAATGGTGAGTGACGATGCCACTTTATATTCGAGGATGATGACCACGAGAACTGGGGCAGTGGGTCGGCTTCCGGTGTATATGTCCTGCCTCGCTCGATGTCGTCAACGCGATAGGCCCTCTCCTCCAACTTGGCATTCTGCATCGGAACAGAAGGGGATGCCAGAGGACGGGACTCGATTTTCTTCCAGTCGCTGCGGAGAAAGGTCAAGGAATGAGCAAGAGAAGGGACCGATGGATGGAACTCAACTTACATTCCCTCAAAGAAAGGATGCGAGCGATTTCATTGTAAGTAATGCGCTCCATGGGCGCCTTCACGAGCATCTGCAACACCTCGTTCAGTTGAGTCCAGGGAGGGTGCAGAGCCATCGTTACCTTCTTGAGTAAATCCTTGGCCTCCGCAGTCATGGTATCGGGGCACACCAATGGTGCGTAGCAGATTTTCCTCATCAAATCTTCCTCACCGTTGCCTTCCCAAGGGATCTGAGTGGCCAATTCGATCGGCTATAAGCAACGACCCCGGAGTCACTGATAAAAGTGACATACCTTGCCTGTCAACATTTCGTAGATGGTGACGGCGAGGGCCCAATAATCGACAGAAAACCCGTACTTCTCCTGAAGCAACATCTCTGGAGCCATGTGGCTGAACGTCCCCCAGCACCCACTCGCCAGGTATGACGCTTGCGATCGCTGGCTGTTATCCCCATTGAAACCATGTGGGGCGTCCAGAATATTAATAGAGTTGCCAGCGTCGCCAAGATCGAATACCTTGGAGAGTCCGAAGTCGGCGATGATAACATGGCCGGACTCGTCGAAGAGTATGTTTCCCGGCTTGATATCCCGGTGAAGAAGCCCGCGCTTGTGCAAGCTGAACAGGCCAACGACCTGGAATCATCGTTACACTAGTACTTGAATATGACACGACGACGTTGATCACCATTTCGGCAGCGTAGTATCTGGCTATGTCCACTGGAATCCCACCAGATTCATAGATTCGCGTTTCAAGATCTCCTCCAGTCTTCAGCTCCTGTAGGAATGGCTCAGCATGCAATGCTCAGAAGAACGACGTAACTTACAACGGCCATGTAAAAGTTGGCCGAATCATGGAAACTGGCAACCAGCTGCAGAGCATGCGGGTTCCCAAGCATTCGAACCAACGCAGCCTGCTCTGCAATGATCGTGACGACCTCGCAGGTATGAAGTAGTCTCTTCTTGATGACCTTGAGAGCCAGCAGGTTGCCGCTGGCGCGATCCCTAACCTTGTACTACCCTCCCGTAGGCCCCGGCACCGAGTAAGCTGAGGACCTGGAACTGCTCAATGCAAACGTCGACCTCCTTTGGCGACAAGAGCGTGAGGATGGAAGAGAAGCGTCCCCATCGCGGAGTCTCCACCACCGGATGGGGCGCTTCGGAACGGTTGTGCGAACATGAACGCAAAGGTTGATGAACAGGTGAGACAGTGTTGGCGGCTGGGAGCACGCGTCGACCTCAGTATGGCCTGTCACGAAGCATCAGCATTTGTTCCGAGTCCCCGCAGAATGAACTCACGAAGAAGGGCAAGCAGGTTGTCTCGTATTATGATATCACGGTCCACGGGATCCTCGGTCACGTCGACATTGGTAGGGGCTGTCACGAAGCATCAGACAGTTACTCTGATTCCCGCAGATGACTCACGAGAAGCAGCATGACAGTACTCTGATCCGCAGGATGACTCACGAACAAGGCAAGCAGGTTGGCTTGCCTGATCACATCAAACTCCTCGGGATCCTGCGGTGTGTCGCCGAGCTCCTGAGGGATATCGATCTCCTGTGACCGTAGTGCCAGTGATGCAGGAGTGGGGGTGGTCACCGGGGTGAAGACCACGCTAGCGCCGGGTACCCGTTCGGGATGCTGCTGCTCAGGGGGAGCAGGTGCGTCTGAAACCGGGGTGAGGTGTAGGTGCTGAGGGGGAGCCGTTATGTCTGAAACTGGTGCGAGGGGCGGGCTTGGAGGCTGTCGAGGCATTTCCTGACTGACGAGAAACCTTGCTTCCGAACTTGAAGGACGGCGAGCTAAGCTTAATGCTGGAGAGTATCTTGCGAAAAATATTCTGAAACAGCTTCAATAGTCAACACAATGACAGCATACAGTGGCAAGGCGACTTACTGGGCGGGGCTGGGGTTTACTTTGAGTTTCGTGTGCTCGGAATAGCTTCATTTTGCCAACGAAATCCATGGCGATGATAATTGGTGAGCGTGTACGGATGAAGGAGTGAGAGGGGTAGAAGAATGGAATATGTACCTTTTTCGGCGGTCTCAGTCTGAGCTGCCATTACCTATGCATAATTTGAATGTGAATGCGTTCTTACCAGAAAACTCTGATCTACGGAACCCGCACAGATAAGTATGTTGACCGCAGAAAGGAGGTTCATGAGACCTTATCGAATTTGATGCAAATCTATTATGAGGCCCTTTAAGATGCGTTGCGCTCACGATGGTCATGGACTAAGGAATATTAAGTAGATGTTGTATGACGATGAAAACAGACCACTAAAGCTATCGCTTGTCGTCTCATGACAAGAACCCCTCAGATCTGAAAAATGAACTGGTGAGTTCGTTCACGAAACATGTCATCTGATCGTAGACCAGAACCTGCGGGTGGAAAGGATGCTCCCAATGCCCAGACTTGAAGAGGTCTGCGTCCAGGCCCAGTGGCCCACTGCATACGCACAACTGTGGCTGACGACCATTTTCGGGAATGAATGTCAATGAAAATTATTTGTCCCTTGAGCAAGGCTTGAGGAACTTCAGACGACAACGGAAGTATATAGGTTATCAGGTTTTGGTCCTTTGGAACTTTTGGTTGGTCTATCTACAATAATGGTCACGTGAGCTACAAGTACACAGTGTTCGGATTTTTTTGCAGTAACGAAACATCCACTCGACTGTTGCTGTGGTCAGAAATATTGTCAGAGTATGATGACATTCCCTACTGGCCATGGAGCTGTATCCGATAAAAAATGACAGGAATATAAAGAACGACGAGGATGAAGTCATAGGTTGTTCAGGTGTCACACAGAGTCACAGTGTGCCAGTGACACGTTAGTGCTGGTGAAGCTCGGCAACCAAACCATGCTTAAAGCTTAAAGTTGTAATTACAACCCGAGGTTACTGAAAGCTGCCGACGGTTCCTACGTTCCGTAATTATAATCCCTCACAGATCGCGGTCCCTCTTTCACCTCGACGAACATCGAAGGAGCAAAAAAGCTGGAATCCCCGCCAGAGTCATCTTCGCCTCACAGAAAAGAACCAACGCCCAATGCTGCAGTGGTTCTTCAAGCGCCTATTCTTCCCACCCACTCTTGGATTTCGGCACGATTCCCGGTCCCACGTCCACCCCGGAAAGCATTTGACATCAACTCCCGCTGGCGGCAACATCGAGACGCAGAATCGTGTTCATGAAATCTTGGATAAAATGCTGAGAACAGTTCCGACGTGAGATGGAGTACTCTCAGATTCAGGCTAGCAAAAAAGCGAAATACTGAAGCATTGAGGAGCTAGGCGACGTAACGACATGTAAGTGTGTCTTCGCGGAGTCGTCTTGGTCCTGCGAAAGGGGTTGCGGCCTACAGTCACTTGCCACCATGTGAAATAACATTGGTTTTGGTGCCGATGCCGGAATGTATGCAACGTACTAGCAGTTCATATGCTGTAGATCAGCTCGAATAACGCTTCATTCACAGCCAGCATGCAAGTCAATGATGATAACTTTGATATGCGTGAGATCATGCATCATGTATATCATTTGAGGACACAGTATGTAAGAGCAAGAAGATGCAACGGCAAAGTCTATCTGAGAGGTGATAATGAAAAGGCGACATCGACGAGATAGTGCATGCCCTTCAAAGGTCGGTTCTCCGAGACAACACCTTTTCCTTGTCAGGAGTATGTTGGCGAGCCCTTGACCTGAAGAATTTCACGAGGCGGATAAGCAGCGGAACGAGGTGTCCACAGAGACCAAGACGAGATACGTTGTTAGCCAGGAAGGTCCACATAGTGTGAAGATTCCAGCGGCACGAATGATTACGCACCCAAGTCAAGCGTGGCGATGAGGATGGCAAGTCCTCGAAATAATAACAGTGGGATCGAAAGTTGACAACATCCGGCAGACCATAAGGCGCCCGTAGTGGAGGTGCATGCTCTCAGCCATACATAAGTAGGATCAAAAGCGAACACAGTGCGACGAAGTAGCCTCCACTGGCGAGGCGAATGCTATGCTCACGGGAAGGTGACGACCCATACGAAGAGACTACTCCGAAGCTGTAGCAAGGTGTCAGACAAAGTCACGAGAGCAGATAGGCATGGACTAAGCATGCGACGTCCACCACTTCGATCGATCCAGGTTCGTCCACCCGTTCGGAGCTGCCTTGACATCCTCCAAGCCGCATGCCGATCGCACCATATCGCATAGGGTAAGCTGGAACAGAGATCGGACGAGATTTTGTACGGCTTCTAGGACCATGTTGTAGGAAGGGTTGTTGTGCAGTAGTGGAGAGTCGACGTCGCATATTGGTGGCATGAACCACCAGAAGGGATATCTCTGTGACAGCCATGGGCGGAGGAACATAACTTCGTGCCAGCGCAAACAACATCAATGGTTGAGGACGAGGACGTGTAGATGGTACAAAAAGTGGTAACGTGTCTGGTGCATACCAGCCTGAGTGTCGCTGCTCTCCATTCATTATTACATAGAGATTTATACAAGCGTGCGAATCCTCAGGCCTCAGGCCTCAGGTTTGCATTGAACGTTATCAACCATGGTCAACCTGAATCACTGCCTTCTCATAGCAGATCCTTTGGTCTGGAAAATTGTGGAAATCAACGTCATGAACAGAGCTGACTTGGCTCTTCTCGTTCACCACATTTTATTTGGAGAAGCTGTGAGGACTATATACTACACCATCGTCAAGGTTTTGCCCGTCCACATCGAAAACCACGAAACTGTCTCTGATGCCCCATATCACCACTGGAAGAAGAAGTTCCCCTCCTATGAACTTCGGTCTATTACCGAGCAATCTCATCCCCCCCGATATCCGAAGTATCCCAGCGCTCTCGCTCGTCAGACCCTCCAAAATCTTCAAGATTCCAGATACACTCACGAGGTTCAAGCATGGCCCTTCGCCTCCCATATCGGTCTTCCACCCAACCTGGTTCCAGAGCGACAGGGATGATGTCCGGGCCCTCTTGGGCCTGCTTGTGAAGAGAAAGGGACGTGGCGGTCATCCCCTGTCACAACGTGAGAGCATGTTCACTCCTACCGTGCTGCTGATACTGTTGCTGGCAGCTACCGTGATCGTGTGCAATGCTCACAAGACACTATCAGCATGTTAATGATCACCTTCCTGTTCGATTTCTCGATTGCTGGGACATAACAGCGGGACCTAGTGTTGGGCAGGCGACGCTGATGGCGATGGTCTCAACGAGGTCTACCGGTAAGAAGTCGAATGCTAGATCAGTCACGCGGTTCTATTCCACCTCCGGCAACTCCAAGATCAGTACGGAACCAAAACAAAAAGGACAGCTGCAGATGTCTCACACGGGTAGCATTGTTTATGACTCTACCGTCGATCGCATGCATGCACTGCTCCGACGGACAAGCCTCGACAAAATTTCAGCTCTCCAAATGCATCACTCTGCTATCTCTTGCAACAGATGCACTGCGGAATGCCATGGGACCCTGGCACAACGTCATCGCGGTAAGGACCGGGCTTGCCCATGTTCAAGTGGAGATAGTTGAAAGAGAGGTTCTGCTATTGCAACTGGTTTGCGCGAATGGAACGACAACAGACAGGTCGTGAACCTGGTTACTAGGCCTCTGTATAACTGTCTAGGGCGAGTATGTTGGTGCATGGACACGTCCCAGTCACATGAACCGTCGTGCATGGCCACTTCATTATGCAAGACCGGACCGTCGTGACGACATATTCACATTCGCTCCTCAATGCACAAACGCGTAATGTCTGTAGTAGTTCACAGCTGCGGGCACTGAGCTGGACGCGTGAGCTTATTCTGTCATTGAACTTCAGAGTGTGTCGCTGATCGCAGCCATACACAGATCGTATCCCACCGGCCCATACTTATGTTATCAACTGGGACATCCTACATTGACGTTGAGTAACCCGTGTGTCGTTCTGATCTATGATACAGTAAGTAAGAATGAGGATATACGACAGCAGGTTCCATGAAGAGCGTGATAACCACAACGCAATAGACACGAGATTGGGACAGCATGAAAGCTAAGTATATTCAGTTCTCTACTACTTCACCACGTTCTATCTCTCCTTGGTCAACAGTAGGCTGATGAATCCTTATCCTGAAGGTCTTCACCAAGTGTATAAGCAGCGGGAGGATGATTGTTGGAGCTGCACTGAAAAATATGAGACAGAACGCTAGCCAGGGAGACCAGACACGACGATGATCCCAACGACGCGAATGATTATGATACCGACGTCGGGTATGGCGATGACAATGGCGAATGTGGCATAGCCCATGTTTTCAGCACGTTCCTGGAAGTATAACAGTCAGATCCGATGTTGACACTATCACGCAGACCATACCTTCAACTGAAGGGGCGCGAGTTGGGCATAGTGCAGGTGGATGCTCTCAACCATGGCTAGCAACAGCAGCGAACATAATGTGACGAAGTAGCCTCCATTAGCGAGGTGGATGCTATGAGGTTGAAGTTCATTAGCCTCCATACTCGCCTGCACGCGACGAGACCTACGTAAGGACGTTTCGAAGCTGTTACAAGGTGTCAGCGTAGGTCAGCGGTGAGGATGCCTCAAGTATATGACGCTTACCATTTCGATCGTCCAGTTTGTCCGCTCGTTCAGAGCTGCCTTGACGTCCTCGAAGTCGGCTGATGACTGCATCATATCATATAGGGTGAGCTGAAGTAGGTACCGGGTGCTCGTTTCTATGGCTTCTGAGAGGAGGCTACTAATAGCATGACGATGGTGGTGTTGTAGGAATTGTGTAGGAGAATGGTTGTACAGTAGTGGAGAGTGAAGGACTCATGGCAGTATTTAAGTCGTTGGCTGTAGAACGGGAGTCTGAGCTCTGATTGACAGTGTGGATTGCCGGGAAGTGATGAGATATGCCGCAAAGTGATCACTGAGAATAGTAGTTGTCGACAGGGCGACCGGCATGAAGAAGCCAAGTTGTACTGACTTACATAAAGAAGTCGTGCTGCAAGAGTGATCACTAAGAATAGTAGTTATCGACAGGTTGCGCAGACTGTACAGCCGTTCTTAGTACTATGATGTCTCGCTGGGGATTTAATTGAGACCATCATATACTAAAACGGCTCTAAGTCTGCGCAACTGTCGATAACTACTATTCTTAGTGATCACTCCTGCAGCACGACTTTTTAAGTCTGTACAACTTGGCTTCTTCATGCCGTCGACCATGAGCGAGTAATGCATCCTTTGCGGTCGTACAGCAAAGTACACAGGGATGCTGATACTTCACCCACCTGTCGACAACTATCGATACTAATTCTCAGTGATCACTTTGCGGCACGTCTCATGGAGCTATTCGGTTATGAACGTGATCTGTATTCTTCTTGGTAGCCCGTGCTGGCCTGTGTGCTGGGCTTTACTAACCGCCAAGGCACGCCAGTTATCTTGCGCGTTAGGTTGCACCTCTATATATCTCGCGCTCACAGCTATCGAGTTTTGAAATCTTGGATCCGCACGTACGGAGCTTGGTGGTTGGGGTGCATTTTTCCAGGGGGCAACATATCGACCTTCGAGTTTCAGCATCGCGCGAATGACAGTCGTCACCCGGTCCTTGTTATCGAACTGTTGGAAATATCGCCGAGTGTACGAACGATGTCACTGGTGGGAACATCGTAGAGTATTTAGGTAGATTATCGGAGTTGTACCGCATCCGTTAGCCAAAGGCTACCCGCCGTTCCTCGCAGCCTGGTCAAACTGTACCGCGTAGTAACCGTGTTTACAACACGAAATCAATGCACCATCCAGGATGAGCGCTTGAGCTACCACGTTACTTCCACCCATGCCGGTGGGATCCGGCGTTTGCAACGGTAAGTCTAAGGGGTCTGAAAATATAGCGAATCGGCACCGCCCATAGAATTCTAACTATGTCACAAGGTCAGATAACGTTGTAAGCACGTGACCGCGGATTGGACGTAGTTTCGCCGCAGATCACTTCGGGTTCCCCGGTACGACTGAATGGAATCGCTCAAGCGCCCATATAGGCCTCACCAATTCCTCAATGAGCCCGTGGATGTCGCATCATCAGGGCTCGCCTGAAAAGGGGGGAAACATGTGTGAACTGCACCACGCCGTCCACCTGGAACGCATTATGAGGACCGGACAGCCCCGAGCATTTGACAGGGATAAATTTACTCACAACTTCCCTTGACCAGCAGTGTCCTGTGCTCTGGCGAGTGTTTGCGTTCCGCAGACATGCCACCTGCTCACCAATTGAACAAGCGGTGCCGCAGCTTGGCGTATGACGCAAGGAAAACTGAAAAGGGGTTTACCATCAGGGTGATGGGGGTAAGCGCCCCTGCCTGCCGGTTATGCATGCACTGCTCCGACGGCACAACTTTGACGAAATTTCGGATCTCCAAATACACCAATGTGCTCTCTCTTGCAAAAAGGTGCCTTGCGGAATGCCACGGGGCCATGGCACAACATCGTCGCGGGAAGGGCCTGCCAGTGGTCCTCCCATATGTAGTTGGAAGAGATGTTCTGCCCTGGAATTGTTTGCGCGAATGGAGCGACGCGCAACCACTCTGAGTCACGGTTCAATCTCAGGCAAGTTCAGTATAATTTCCCGCAGCGGCCAGAACTGGGCATCGTCATGTACAAGACAATGTACAACGAGGATGTGGAATTCATCCGCCGGTCAATCATGATGTACGGTGTGATCATGAACGTTTTACACGAGGCCGGAGTTAACATGTGGGGAATGGATGGATGGATCAGACGGAATTGTTGTGGTTTCCAGTGATGGGCGTCAAAAGATTAACTCTCGCACTTTGCATGCGATTGCTGCGATCAGAAAGGGATCGTAAAGTTGCACTGACAATTTTGGACCATGGCTAGCACTGGTACACAAGTCATTACGGGTTGGATGAGGTTGGAAGCGCCTCCAGTTCACATCTACTGGTATACAACTTTGAGCAAGGTTAAAGTGCTGATGCTTCCTATGTTCTGCACTTCACAGACCGCAGTCCGTCTTTTAGTCACCCCTGATGAAGATCGAAAGCGTAGAAATGAGCACCCACCATTTACAGTAATTAGTTCTCGAAGTCCTTGTGCCTATTGGAAGTTCAACCGCATTCCAAATGGATTTCAGCTAGCGTGGTCCACGTCCGTTTACTTGCCCCCTCTGGAGAGCGTTTCGACATCAACTCCGCCATTCGTGGAGCCCAGCGGCAAGACTGCGGTGCAAAACCGTTTTCATTAAAATCTTGGGTAAACTGCTCGACTCGGAGCATTTCCATGCAGACACTAGAATCTAGATGTGAATACCCTCAGGCGCGAGATCAAGGTAGCGAGCTTGAAAAAGACAGGTACTGAAGACACTGAGGAGCTGGGCGAAGTAACGACATGTAAGTGCGTCTTCGTGGAGTCATCTTGGTCCTGCGAACCTGAAGGGGGTTGGGACCCAGATTCCCCTGCACATGGAGACAAGCACTTGGTCATGCTTTCCATGCAAAATGACATTAATTCTGTTGCCGATGCCGGTGACGTATCCAACGTGTTGGCAGTTCGCACTGGGCTGTAGGTCAGCTCGAATAACTCTTCATTCACAACACAGCATGTAAATCCCAACGGATAAGCAACCATGTTGATTATCGCGTGAGCTGTCATGCATTGATCGCAAGTAGCCTCTGCAATACATATCATTTCATGGCACAGTATGTAAGAACAAAAAGATGCAAGAGCGGAGTCGATGAGAGGGTAGTATTCGAATAGGTATGACGGGTAATAGCTAGCGAAAAGGTAGTATCCACGAGATAGTCAACATGACCTTCAAAATTCACTTCTGCTCAGCAACGCCTTCTTCTCCTTGTTCAATAGTGGGTTGGCGAGTCCTTCGCCTGAAGGACTTCACGAGGTATATAAGCAGCGGAACGATGATTGTCGGTGAGATGCAGACGAAGATGAGACATGTCGCTAGCCAGGAAGAACCGCACAAGGCAAAGATTCCAGCGACGCGAATGACCACGACACCAAAGTCAAGCGTGGCGATGAGGATGGCAAATGTAGCATGGCCCATATTGTCGACACGTTCCTGAAAGGATAACAGTGGGATCGAATGTCAACAACATCCGGAAGACCATACCTTCAGCTCGCCCGGGGCGAGGCGCCCGTAGTGGAGGTGCATGTTCTCCGCCATAAACAGGGCCATGAGCGAACACAGTGTGACGAAGTAGCCTCCATTGGCGAGGCGAATGCTATGGTGTTATCGTCAGTTTATATGGTCGCGGGAAGGTGACGAGCCATACGAAAAGACACTCCGAAGCTATTGCAAGGCGTGGGCATCAGCGAAGGTCAGAGAGCAGGTAGGCATGAACTAAGCATGCGACGCTCACCACATCGATCGTCCAGGTTGTCCGCTCGTTCAGAGCTGCCTTGACATCCTCAAAGTCGCGTGATGATCGTATCATATCATATAGGGTGAGCTGGAGCAGAGATCGGACGAGGGTTTGTATGATTTCTGGTATCATGAAGTTGTAGGAGGAGTTGTTGGGTAGTAGTGGAGAGTCGACGATACATATTGGTGGTTTTTAAGGGTAGGATGCAGCACCGGAAGTCAATATTTGCGAGTTGAAGGGAGATCTTCTGTCAAGTTGTGTTAGTATCCAAGATGTTCAATTTTTGTCCGTGATGTGCAATTCTTGTCCGTGATGTTCAATTCTTGCCAGGTTGTTCAATTTTGTACATAAGGTTTCAATTTGCCGTCCATCATCGAACAATTACGTAACTGCCTCTGATTCCTGGTAACACCTCTAGCCTCTGGCAGAGGAAAGTGCCCCTCCTATGAACTTCATACCATTACTCAGGAACCTCATTCCCCCGCCATTTGAGGTACTTCCCCGCATTGTCGCTCATCAGATTCGACCACCATCAGTGATTGGTCCATCGCTTGAACCACGGAGGCCCTCCAAAACCCTCAAGGTTCCTGATACACCCCCACGAGGTTCAGGCATGACACCTTCGCTTCATGTCGGTCCTCACCCAACCTGGGTTCAGAGCGACGGGGATGAAGCCCAGGTGCTCTGGGGCCTTCTTGTAGGTCTGCGCGAACAGAAAGGAAATGGGGACGTAGGTGTCACCATCGGTCACCACGCACGGGCATGTTCACTGCTGCCTTGAAGCTGCTGATACTTTAGTTAGCGGCGACCGACCTGTGATCGTTTGCAAGGTTAATGTTCATGTTCATGATGACCTTCCTGCTCGTTTTCTCGATCGCTGGGACAAGATAGCGGGAGATGAGTGCTGGGCCAGTGCGAAGTCGAAGGCTAGATCAAATCCGCGGTTCTATCCGCCCCCCCGCCAGCTCAAGGTCAGCACGAAATAAAACAAACTGATGCTGGAGAGGTTTCACAATGGCAGCATTGTGTCCAGCCCGGCACCGTCCAAGAGCTTGAGCACTTCTTCATACCCAATTGTTATGCT
This sequence comes from Melanogaster broomeanus, assembly GCA_014904935.1. Classification (NCBI taxonomy): domain Eukaryota; kingdom Fungi; phylum Basidiomycota; class Agaricomycetes; order Boletales; family Melanogastraceae; genus Melanogaster; species Melanogaster broomeanus. The sequence goes on along the minus strand of MU123765.1, from coordinate 159,720 downwards.
TGCCCCGTCCGCGAGGAGCAGGGACGACATGTAAGTGCGCCTTCGCGGAGTCGTCTTGGTCTTACGAACGGGTTGCGACTTACTAGTAGATTCCTTGCACTTTGGAAACACGCGCTTTTTACTTGTATGTCAGGACGTAAGCCGACAAAGCAGGCAAATCGTTGGACCCGGCGTCGGAGTAACCCTGCCTTCTGGATCCATTGAACTTGAGGACGACGACGGTTCCGCACCACGCCTTTGCTGCAGCACCGGAGGTGATGTGAAAGATGGCGTGGTTGATGGGTGTACAACGCGACAGTGCGGTCGGGGAGTACCACAGATGGAGAGGAAACCTCAAAGGCTCGCCGTTGAGTCCTTGCGTCAAGACAATGCCCTCAGCCTGGCCGTCCTGAAAGCCCCTGGACAAGCTGAGGACAAAACGCCTGTGACGGAAGCACGTGTCACGCTTTCTATGCGAAATGACATCGATTTGTGCCGACTCTCCCGATAATGTATGCAAAGTACTAGCAGTAGTATGCTGTGCGTCAGCTCGAACAAACTCTTCATTCACAACACAGCATGTAAATTTCGACAGACACAACCAACAGTTTTTGATCGTCGCGTGAGCCATCATGCATCAATCCTAAACATCCTTGCAATGTATATATCATTTCATGGTATAGTATGTAACAACAACAAGATGAAACAGCGGAGTCTATGAGGTATGAAAAGCATGTGGGGTAATAATGAAAAGGGAATAATCACGAGATAGTCAGCATGAACGGTCAAACTTCACTTCTACTCTGCAACACCCTCTTCTCCTTGTTCAATAGTGGGTTGGCGAATCCTTGGCCCAAAGGACTTCACGAGGTATATAAGCAGTGGCACGATGATTGTCGGTCCCACACAGACGAAGATGAGACAGGTCGCCAGCCAGGAAGACCTGCACAATGCGAAGATTCCAGCGGCGCGAATGACTACGACGCCGAAGTCAAGCATGGCAATGAGGATGGCAAATGTAGCATGGCCCATATTGTCGACACGTTCCTGAAAGGATAAACAGTCGGATCGAATGTCGACAACATCTGACAGACCATACCTTCAGCTCTCCCGGTGTGAGGCGCCCGTAGTGGAGGTGCATGCTCTCAGCCATAAGTAGGACCAAGAGCGAACACAGTGTGACGGAGTAGCTTCCATTGGCGAGGCGAATGCTATGAGGTTATTGTTAGTTTGTATGCTCATGGGAAGGTGATGAGCCATACGAAAAGACGCTCCGAAGCTATAGCAAAGCGCGGCATCAGCGAAGGTCAGAGAGCATGAAATGTGACGCTCACTAGATCGATCGTCCAGGTTGTACGCTCGTTCAGAGCTGCCTTGACGTCCTCGAAGTCGCGTGACGATCGTATTATATCATATAGGGTGAGCTGGAGCAGAAATCGGACGAGAGTTTGTACGACTTCTGGTATCATGAAGTTGTAGGAAGAGTTGTTGTGTAGTAGTGGAGAGTCGGCGACACATATTGGTGGTATTTAAGGGTAGGATGAAGCCCCGGAAGTCAACAATTGTGGGTTGAAGGGAGTCTTCTGTCAAGTGCGTTACGTTGCACCAACGAGATGCATGACCCCGCGCCAACAAATAAATGGCTATGGAGGAGGAGGAGGACTACAGATGTTACTAAAAGTAGTAACTCGGAAGGGATCCGGGGTTCCAAGATACAGCATGTATCCGTTTGAAAAAAAAAAAATGCAGTGCCTGGAATCCATCAACTGGCACGTAGTCCGTGGGCTTCTACTCCAATCTCACGGTAGTGTTTTTACCGCTCCTTTTCTTTACTTAGAGAGGAAGAGAGGATGGATGATGAAACGAGATTTTACTTTATATGGAAATTGCAAGCAAGGCGAAACCAATCTAGTGAACAAAGCTCACTTTTGCTCTTCTCGAGCTCGGTTACCACATTGCATTGGAGAAACTTTAGACTACATAGAGCTCTACTGGTTGATTAGCCCTTCGTTCAAGGCTTCGCTCGTCTATCATCGAAAAACCATGTAACTGCCTCTGATGCCCAGTAACACCACTGGCAGGAGAAGTGCCCCACCTATGAACCTACATATATGAACTTCGTACCATTACTGAGGAATCCCTTCCTCTGGTATCCGAAGTACTTCCCAGCACTGTCGCTCCGTCAGATTCGATCACCATCAGTGATTGGTCCATTGACTTGAACCGAGAAGGAGACCCTCCAAAACCTTCAAGATTCCAGATACACTCTGACCAGCTTCAGGCATAGCGCCTATCTTGGCCCTCACCCAACCTGGATCCAGAGCGACAGGGATGACGTCCAGGCGCTTGAGCTGCTCGTAAGTCAGTGCAAACAGAAAGGAACGTGACGGACTTAGGGGTCATCATCGATCACAACGTACGGGATGTTCACTGCTGCCTTGCTGACACTGTAGCTAGCAGCTACCCATCCCGACACGTGACGTTTAATGCCCCCAGTTACTTTACTGTCAGTTTTCATGATGACCTTCCCGTCGATTCTGATTGGTGGGACAAGATCGCGGATAGGGCTGGGCCGGACATGACGGCGATTGTCCGCGGGTTTATCCGAGCGGTGAGAAGTTCGAGAGCTATCAAATCCCAGCTATCCCCCCGCCAGCCAAAGGCAGCACGAAAATTTAAAAAGACGACGCACATGCCATAATGGCAGCACTGTTAGACTAGACCAGACCGGCGCCGCCCAAGAGATGCGGCCTGGAGAAGAAAAAAAATAGTGGTGTCATGAGATAAATAGCCGAGGGTACTGAGAGTGAACTCGTATAGAACGATATTATTCCCTAGAGTGCTAGGAATGACAGATCAAAAGATTGGCTCGATCAGAATAGATGGGATGCGTCGACATGTCACACAGCTGAAAGGACCTCAAGCAACTGATTTAAAATCTACTGAGTCTCGGCGAATACAAACTACCTCCCTCGATATCCGTATGTAATATATATATATTTACCCTGATTAATGAGTGGGAGCTGAATACGACTCAGACTCTAGCTAAGATCTGCCGCCTCAAGGTTCAGCAAAAGCATCCATAATATCGCCCCATGCCACTGTGGCAGCCAATGAACGCCGAGTGGCCTTGGGGACCTCCACCCGGGGCTCCTCTCTTTCGCCTCATCCCCTTATCCATCGCAGTTTCTCCACGTAAATGAAAGTGATTGGATGGCGAGATCCAACATATGTTCTGCCTGAGGTGTGATCTCCAGACTTGCCTTCCTCTTATTCCTGTAATACCGACAGTAGCTCGGTGGTACTGCGCGATTTCGTGGCGTGATTCGTCATCAACAGAAAGCCATAAGATTCGTTAATGGAGTAAAATACCATGAGGACTGACTGATGTCCTCACAACGACGATCCTGTGGTATATGTCCCATCGGTAATGTTGGCCATCGTGGCAGTGATCGACCGTTTCTTGCATCCCAATACATGCACGTACGATCATGGAATCGCACACGAAATAAATGAAACCGTACCGTCCAAAGAACCATGTCTGGGCAGCAAGACGTTCGACTCCAGCTCTCTCCCTCCAAGCCTGGATATCGATATCGACGACCCCCAACAACACCAGTCAATCTGCCTGATCACTTCAAAGGGGTCGCTAGTCTCGAATCTCCCTGGGCTTGTCTGCTGTCTGCTGATAGTCATTGTACGCATTCCCAAGCGGAACGGCGTGTCGCTCACGACGACGGCTTGGCCGTATTCATTGGTAAAACGGGTTGGGGACGCTTTCAGAGGAGAGAGTCAGGATCATCGTGTACGGCAAGTGACAAAAATCATTGAGGTACTATGTCTTTTAACTTGCTGTAGGGCCAAGCCTACAGCCAGAATAGACTGCCTCGGCAGTGTACAGCTCCCTTGCCCTTGATGAGCGAATGAACTGACCATGAGCGCGAGGCGGTATTGGTATTGACGCCAACGACTGCGGAAACGTCAATTGCCCTGATCTTTGATCCAACCTTGTTGCTGCTGTGTACTGTGTACGCTTGGCGCAGTGGGCATCGAATGTTCTTCGCGGAAGGGTCCTGCAGAGCCTCTTGTAGTTCTAGAAATTCCCATACAGCATGAGCATGCCATGCTATGACATGTACTGCGGCACGAGCGGCTCAAACCAAGGGAACGAAGGGGCACGGACACTCACCTGCCAAGCACCTCAACGACGAATCAAGTGGTGCTGGGCCTTAGGTAGAGGAGTCTTAGCACTGCTGTGTTGCGGTTAAACAAGGATGACTTAATTGCAGCTAAAGACCCTAACGCCGTTAGCTACCGACCTCCCATGGCCACCCTCAGAATGTAGAATCCTCTGATTGTCTGCGTGAAGTGGCCCGATCCGGCCCACCCAAAGCTGAATGGTCCACATATTACAACTTGTCACATAGGCAGTACCAGAGTGACAGTATAAGATGATGAATTGAACGATACCATACATACAATCACCTCACGGGCCACCACCTCCATTACCTCGTGCAGCTCTCTCCTTGTCCTTACGGAGTTTCTCCACGTAAACAAATGTGAGGATAATCAGGTCCAGCATATGCATAACGTCAGGATCAACTTCCAGACACGGCTTCTTCTTGGGTCCAATGATTCCAAGGGTGCCTCTGTGGTATCTTGCGACCTCTGTTCGTGACCCGTCGTCCCGCGATAACTGCAGAGACAAATGAGCGCTCCCAACATCTACGAAATTATCAGCATACTAACCACCACAACATTGAACAGCATATCCCATCTATACGGGAGACCATCTGGTCCGGTGAATGTACGTTTTCTATAGGAGGTCCAACCATCAGTTTCAACGGTCTCTGCCCGAGCAAAAACACTGACCGTCCTGTTTATCCCATGTCGAGGGAGAAAGTCACTGGTCTGCATCTCTTGACCGTTGATACGGAACGTCGATGATCCGTAAAAACGCCACTCTATTTCTCCCATAACGTCGAAATTATCGCGCACGTTCAAGGGGGTCTGTGTTGGGCCGGATCTTCCGGATCGTAGTGGTTCCCAATTTTCCAAGTTTGAATGGGTGAAAGGATTTGTACAACACTTGTCCAGTTTCATTTGTCATGACGGTGTTGCGCACCGACTCGGAGGATAGAGTTAGTTGCATGGTGGGGTTGGTGTCTGTGTGTGGGGTGGATACCGCCCGCGCCAGCTTTTATAAAACGCGTCATGGTGACATGCTGTGGACACGGGATTCTTTGGAATTCATGCAATAAAATCTTTTGCTGGAGTATACCGTCAGCGGGAGAGGTATCTAAGGTCGGGGATGTGCACGAACCTTCCTCAGGCCGGGCTCACGGGTCTATGCACGGCTGTGCCTATGTGCCGTGCTGTATGTTGAATGCTCTCTTGCATACCTATAAGTAGTAGTAAATTGGATTTAGTAGAGTAAAGATTCGATCGTGCGTGCGCTCGTCGCACTGGCACATCGGCATGACTTGGGGGCAGTGGCGGCCAGGGTCAAAGGCATCGAAGTAAACAAAGTGAATCTCGTCCGTGATGCATGATGGTTATTCTTGACGCAAGAAAGGTTTTTGCTGACTGGGCTCCCACCGAATGGCCCGAATTCATTTCAGTGATGTAGTAGTGATTTGATCAATGCAGTTGCAGCAGCCTCCAGCCATCGATGACGTGGTAGTACGCTAGAAGACTACATATGGCCATGGTACGTGAGATCTGGGCTCGAGTCACTCACATGGAGTAATTGTCCTGGTCGCCGTGTTGTGTAGCGCGAAGACAACGGGCGGCCCACTCAGGCCGCAATGCATTCACCCCTCCCCTCACGATGCCATGGCGCCAGTTGGATGCAACAACCAAACTTTGATCGCTTAGTTTGATGCTTACGTCCAGTTATCATGTGCTGGCGGTCTCTCACTTGAAGGCGTGCTCAACGGGTTTCACCAGAAAAGGATTCATTATTCAAATGCAATCCAAATTCGAGCATGTACAAAGTCCAATTTGACGAAGCTCTCAGGAATTCCTCGAAGCCACAGCTCACCGGCGCTCCACCTGGTGTTCCTGTAACTATCATATATGCCGGCGCCAGCGACACTGAATATAAACTATTCAGCATGCACTGCTTTTTGGTGTACATGGCAGCGGCCTCGACGGCGCCCTTACACCCCGACATTGGCACGCACTCGCTACAATGTTAGCATCTAAACTTAATTAAGCTACATACACGTTTTCGGGAATCAATATCTGTCTTCAGTTCTCCAGAGATCTCAGGTATTATCCCGAAAGTCATTCAACCAATCCACAGTCCACATTCAAGTTGCACGAATAAACATGAAGTCAGGTAACTAAGCAAGGCCACGCTCGAGGGTATGAATATGGTGATACCATTCTCAACGTAGGATCCCGTCGCTTCCCTGCTCGAGCTGAAGAGCACAAAAGTTCAGTTCCCAACTACAACACCACCTATCTCTCCGTGTTCGGCGGTGGGCTGGCGGTTCCTTGGCCAGAATATCTTCATAAAATGTAGCAGTAGTGGAAGGATGATCGACGGTACTGCACTGAAGAGTATGAGACACACCGCTACTCCTGGTGACCCGGACATTGTGAAGATTCCAGCGACGCGAATCACTACAATGCCAAGGTCAAGCGCAGCGATGAGAATGGCAAAAGTAGCATAGCCATATTTTCGACGCGCTCCTGAGAGGATAGTCAGATCCGATATTGGCGATGCGGAGCACACCATACCTTGAGCTTATGTGCGGCGAGTCGACCATAGTGGCAGATGCATGCTCTCAGCCATAACCAGCCACAGGAGCGCACACAATGTGACGAAGTATCCTCATGTGCGAAGCGGATGCTATGAGGTTATCCTTAGTCTGGATGTTGCGGGAAGGAGACGGGCCCCTACGTGAAGAAGCTCCGGAGCTGAAGCAAGGTTCAGCGGAGGCCAGGGAGCAGGGAATGGACCAAGTATGTGACGCTCACCACTTCAATCGTCCAGTTTGTCCGCTCGTTCAGATCTGCCTTGACGTCCTCAAAGTCGCGTGACGATCGCATCATATCGTATAGAGTGAGCTGGAGTAGGTATCGGCCGATCTTTTTCACAGCTTCTTGGATAAGGGCCAGCATATTGTAGGAAGAGCTTGTGCAGTGGTGGGACGGTAGCGCGTGTTGCAAGATCACGAATGCCAGTGCTGACCTTCCATTCAAGTTCTTTTTATACAACTTCGATTGACGGCTCGGTTTGTTACACGTCCAATCAAGTGCCAATCGTCTCCGCAGTGCGTTGTCAAACGCCCAACTAAAACCTAAAAGAGCCCAGGATCACTAGCGCATCCTGTAATAATAGATTATTACGCTACTTAGTTGCAGACTGGAGGCACTGCTGGGGATTCCACGTCCTTCTGCCTGGTCACTCCTGATGTAAGAGCCATCATGGGCGACCAAATGGAGAAGGAGAAACCACAACATTGGAACGGACCGCGAAGGCGCTGGGTCATCTTTCCCGACGAAGATCTGATAAAATGTCGGAAATAATGTGTCGTCGTACGTGTAGGATTGCTCGGTGCTTCAACTGGAAGTCCCCTTGGGCCTTGCTCTGTAAGAGTCGTAATTTGATTCCCTCTCGACTACTTGGTCCGGAAGGCCAACTAGAAGTACCATTTCAAGAGTTACAAATGTCGTTGAGAAACTCGTACCCTTGGGGGTTGGTCGCTCTTGATTGCTTAGTCCGGAGACTCCCCTTGTCCTGCCGACTCCGGCGACGTGCCTATGTGTGCATGCACCCGCGCTTGTCGTGTTGCAATAGACACAGCCCATGGGTGGCAGAAGTTCTTTGTGCTAGTAACGCATGGAAGGATTTGATCTGGCACAAACTCGGGTCCGAGCCCTGCAAGAGGCGCGCTAGGCGGGACGACGACGCGGGTCCCCGAGACGACGCAACCTCAGGGAGAGTGACCCGTAGATCCCTCATGGCGTTTTTTTTATTCAAAAAAAGGGTCCCTGATATATTGCTGTTACCGCTGCGCGCAGTGGAG